>JAREIK010001258.1:1965188-2127488 GCA_029783825.1 Sapria himalayana | reverse complement strand
CTTCTTCTTCTTCTTCTTCTTCTTCTTCTTCTTCTTCTTATTCTTGTTATTCTTTTTCTCCCTCTTCTTCTTCTTCTTCTCCCTCTTCTTCTTCTTCTTCTTCTCCCACTTCTTCTCCCTCTTATTATTATTATTATTATTATTCTTCTTCTTCTTCTGCTTATTCGTCTCCCCCTTCTTCTCCCTCTTCTTCTCCATCTTCTTCTCCCTCTTTTTGTTCTTCTTTTTGTCTACCTCTTCTTCTCCCTCGTCTTCTTCTCCTCCTCCTCCTTCTTCTTCTTCTTATTTTTTTTCTTCTCCCTCTTCTTCTCTCTCTTCTTCTCCCTCTTCTTCTCCCTCTTCTTCTTCTCCATCTTCTTTTTCTCCCTCTTCTTCTTCTTCATCTCCTTCTCCTTCTTCTCCTCCTCCTCCTCCTCCTCCTTCTTTTCCTCCTCCTCCTCCTCCTTCTTTTCCTCCTCCTCCTCCTCCTCCTCCTCCTCCTCCTTCTTTTCCTCCTTTTCCTCCTCCTCCTCCACCTCCTCTTCTTCTTCTACCTTTTCTTCTCCCTCTTCTTCTTCTACCTTTTCTTCTCCCTCTTCTTCTTCTTCTTCTTCTTCTCCTCCCTATTCTTCTCCCTCCTTTTCTTTTTCTCCCTCTTCTTCTCCCACTCCTCCTCCTCCTCCTTTTTCTTCTTCTCCCTCT
Organism: Sapria himalayana; assembly: GCA_029783825.1. Classification (NCBI taxonomy): domain Eukaryota; kingdom Viridiplantae; phylum Streptophyta; class Magnoliopsida; order Malpighiales; family Rafflesiaceae; genus Sapria; species Sapria himalayana. The sequence continues at coordinate 2,126,807 of JAREIK010001258.1, read as the reverse complement.
TCTTCTTCTTCTTCTTCTTCTCCCTCTTTTTTCCCTCTTCTTATTCTTCTTCTTTTTCTTCATTATTTTCTTATTCTCCCTCTTCTTCTCCCTCTTCCTCTTCTTCTCCCTCTTCTTCTCCCTCTTCTCTCCCTCTTCTTCTTCTTCTTCTTCTCCCTCTTCTTCTCCCTCTTCTTCTCCCTCTTTTTCTTCTTCTTATCCTTCTTATTCTCCCTCTTCTTCTTCTTCTTCTTATTCTTCTACTTCTTCTTCTCCTTCTTCTTCTTCTTCTCCTTTTTCTTTTTCTTCTTCTTCTTCTTCTTCTCCTTTTTTTTACTTCTTCTTCTTCTTCTTCTTCTTCTTTTGAAAAGTTTTTTTTTATTATTATACCCTCTCTTTTGGAGGAGGAATACCCTTTTTACAAACTATAACTACCTTTCCCCTTTTACACCCTTTTTTAAAAACAAAAAAACATAAATATATTAAATTTATACCTTTTCACTCTCTATGACTCTATGTTTGCCTATGCATTGTAATGGATATTTGCTAGATTTTATTGCAATTCTTCTGGATCTTTTTTTCACTTAAGCCAAGCTAAATTTGCAATTTTTCCTACCTTTATTCCCGCCCTCCTCAGCTCCTTCCTATCCTTGAGATTCTCCAAAACTTGCTCTTTTGCCATGCTCCTTCCGCAACATATGCTCTTACTAAGCACCACCCTATGAACCATTTTACACTTGACCTAGTACTAACACTTTACCCACACACCCTTTGACACTTAAACATTATACTACTGCATATAGCATACCACTACAAACACTTGCAAACACTCACTTTATATGCTTACTAACCACCCCCCACTTGACAACCACAACCCTCTAGACAGTCCTCATTACTACTTGGAGCAGCCACCACCGACCCACTTTACAGACCACCTCCCACTTTACAAAACTCTTTACAAACCACCACCCACTTGAAACTTAATTATTATTCTGACTCCCATACAAGCCACCACTATGCTGACCACATTTCTGCTTTTGCAGGCTGTCTGTCTGAATCCTTCTAGATTTTCAGGTTCCCCATCTATTATGTTCCTTATTTGCTTTTCCTACAAAATTAACACCCCAATATAACCAATACCATATACATTCCATCTTTCTGTTTCAGCATATTTGCTCCGACCACCTTGCTTTTGTCTGCCTGTCGAGACTTCACTCAGGAGGCCATCTACAGCCTTTGCAGACACTTGACAAACCCTTTTTACGGACACTTACAGGCGCATAAACTACCCTGCATAGTCTTTTGCCGCCCATGCCAAATTACAAAATTTTTCAACAAAATTATAGACTCTACTTGCTGACCCATAAACCAGGCTTCTACTACAGAAAATTTTACAGACTCTAATCAACCGAGATAATACATAAGCAAAAAATGAAAATTCTACTACCATCTTAACTTTTAGCCTTTAAGTTCCACCTTTTTTTGATGTTCTGCCATGTGTCTTCAAGCTGTTGCTCAACCTACAAAAGGATACCATACTACTACATGTCTAATATTATCAACTACCCATTTCACCTCTATCCCATGTTCATTAAATCTTACCGACCATGCCCACAATGCTGTTTTCCCCATATTTTATCCCCTATTTGATTCTTATTAATCCGGCTGGCCATTTTATATAATTCTCCCCTTAGGACAAGGGAGATTTGCAATTTTATCCCCTATTTAAATTTATATGCTGCAAAAAAGGAATTAGTATACATATTAAACAAACAAGAATTTTTTCCACTTAACCTTCCTTTTACTTCTATTTTAATCTTTTAATTTTTGAACTCTTATATATGGAAATCCTATATTTTCTAATCTTATTAATCCTTTATACTTATTTGGAATATTATTCTTGTCAAATTCCTGAGAGCCTTTACTCATGCCCTCCTCTAATAATTTGTCTACTAATGCATTAGCTTCTCTGTATATATGAATGATTTCCCCTTTAAGTTCAATTACTAATTTTCTTATCTTGCTAATATCCTCCTCCATCCTCCATAGCTTTATTTTGTCTTGCACTAAATCTACTAGTAGGCTCGAATCTACTTGTATTTGAATATTTCAGAATCCATTTTCTTTTCAAATTTGTAGACCCTTATGTAAGGCCATTATTTCTGAGTGTAAAACTGATGAGTCTATTCCCCTCATTGTAAAGGCTTAATTACTATGCCTTCCTCATTTCTTATTACTCCTCCACCTCTTGCTCCTCCAATATCTCTTTTAAAGCTTCCACCAGTATACAAAATTAGAGAGTACCCTGGGGGGTTTTTCCACTTGATGATTTTAATACCTGGTGGTTTTCTAATGTTTATTGATATGCCCCATGTCTTTTTTTCTATTTTCATCTATCCCCTTATTTTTCAAATTTTATCGGATTGCATGCCGAGATAAATGAGCTTTCTCTTTTAATCTCTTCTAAAATGTTTGCATAGCTCATAGGTATATTTTCAAATCATTTTTTATTTCTAGCTTTCCAGAAGCACCATACTACTATATGAGGAATATACTTTCTAAACCATTTAAGAATTTTATTCTTTGTATGCTTTTGGCCCCAGGTTTCCAATCTATCTTTGAGATTTTTTGCACTTGTTTCTATTTCTGCTTCTGTTTCTAATTTGTCCTACAACTTACTAGCTATCTTTCCTATTGAAAATAAATGTTCAATACTTTATATCTCCTTCCTACAGCATTTGCATCTAGAGGCTTACTTTATACCCTTCCTTTGTATTTTCTCATCTACTGTATGACTTTTGCATAAAGTTTCCACATGAATAAATTTATTTTCTATGGAATCTCCTTTATCCATAATCTTTCAAACATCTCTCGAGATTGCCTTTTTTTTTCTTACTAGATTTTTGGTGCTTTTTAATGTGAAAATTCTCTAAGCATTCAGCTTCCATTTACACCCTCTACTAGTCAAAATCGCATGATTTTCTACAATATTTTGCTATTTACTCATCAGCTTCCAGCTTTTTGATGCTTTTATTAGATTAACGGGCTTATCACCTAATCCATATCTAGATTTTATATATGCAGCCCAAAGACTTCCATTCTCTTTTAGCTTCCACTAGTTTTTACAAGCCCATGCTTTAGTTATATCACTTAGCGTTGAGAATCCTAATCCAGCCTCTTCCTTTTGATAACATAGCTACTGCCATTTTTTTCCAATTAATCTTGTTTTTTCCCTTTTTTCCCCATAAGAAATTTGCCATTTCTCTTTTTATTTTTATAACTATATTTTTTGGTGGCTGAATTAACATTAATATATGTGTCAGAGAGCTTTGTAGTACATGTGTTATAAGCGTGATCCTTCCTGCCATGTTTAAAAGATCCTCTTTCTAACTCACAATTTTTTGCCTCATCTTATCCACTAAAAATGATAAGTATTCCTCCGTCACCCTTCCTTCATAAATTGGGCATCCTAGATATATTAACACTCCTCTTTTTTACATGAATCCTATCATCCTTTTAACTTTTTGAGTAGTATTTTCTGATGTTATTTTTGACGTGATGAATTGACATTTATTTTTATTTAATGTTTGTCCTGTTTCTTCCTCCAGAGTTTGTAGTAGCCTCATTATATTTTTCAAAGATCTGCTACTAGCATTTGTGAAGATGATAACATCGTCCGCATATGCCAGACAACTCACAGTGAGAGTCTGCCTTGGTTACTTAAATGCAATGATCCTATCCATTCTCATTTCCTCTTTTAAATTTACTATAAGCAATTCTAAATATATGTTAAATAGGGATGGAGAAAGAGGATCTCCTTGCATGTGTCCTCTTGTCAGTTTGAATTCTCTACCTACCTATCCATTTACTAAAATTTATACTCATGTACTAGAGACACATCTATGCATCAGATCTATCAAATATTCTGAGAAGCTCATTTTTCTCATAAGATAACATAATATGTCTCACTCTACTCTATCAAATGCTCATCCAATATAAAATTACACCATGTGTAATTAAATTGAGCTAAGAAGTCCTATTTACTATTGAACCTGTTCAAACCACAGCCCACTTCTGCTAATTTTCTAGTTATTACACCATGTATAACATTATATGAGAAATAATTTGAAGTTATATAAGATATATAATATTTTGAATTAAATTTGAATAATTTAATTCAAATAAATATGGTCTTGGTATATTTATGGAGGCATTAGGCCCTAGCAAGGAAATGGAATGGCTAAAATCTACAAGAATATTTATGGAGGCATGAAATAAATATGGTCTTGGTATATATGATCATAAACTCCCTTGTGCACTTGTGGTGGGGTTTCGGTATTTAGAGGTAGTGGTTGTATTGATAGAACCCAATAAATCTCCCAAGAGTCTTTAGATCATGGGAGTGGGTGTATATGCTCTATAGTGAGTGTGGCAGCAAGGATGGAGCTAGTATATTAGTTTTCCCTCTTCATTTCTCATTGTGGCCTCATAGAGCCTTGATATGTATACATTATGTATATTTGTGAAAATGAGATGGAGATTGAAGAATAAATATTTTGATAACTTACACAGACACATTATGGTTTCATGAATTTGTATAGCCATGTATATGAATAATAATATGGATGGATATATAAAAACTTTTTCAAAACTCTTAAATTATATATTAGAAAATATAAGTGGCTAATAGTTTTCACAATTATTTTCTCTATGTGCAAGAAACCTGATTATGAAGCATGCAGATTTATGCGAAGGATTTGGTGGAGCATTTAGATGTGTTTTATTGAAACCTTGTTATATATTTTTCCATATGAGTCATTTTGTAAAAATGACATTACTTTTCCATGTGAAAGTTTAAATTTGATGATTTATGTATATCTATGAGGTTCTCTAGTATTCGATCTATTTCAAATGCCTAAATGTTAGGAATCTTGACCTTTTTTTTTTACTTTCTTTTACTAAATTTTTAAGGTTATGTGTGCTTTAGAATGAAACTAATATCAAAAATGGGAAGGAAAGAAGTTATTATCAACTTGTTGCATCTTTCTATATACAAGTACTCTATGAATAATTTATTAAATATATTTTGGATCCATATTTTTAATAAATGTTTTTATCATTATCTTTACAAGTGCTCTATGAATAATTTTCTAGATTTATAAAAGTCAATATTTAAAATGCAAAACCCCCCTCAAATGAGATTAAAAAGTATTTTAAATTTTGTTAAATTTAACTAATCAAACCAAACACATCATGAATCGCATGTGGGAGTGCATGGGGGTCATGACAAGTAGATTATTTCAAGAAATCTCATATGAGTTTCAAATAGTGGTGATACTACATCAATTATCATCATTTAATCTATATATATTTTCACTTATTATGGATAATTTATAAACGACTTCCAAGAAGATGTCCATTACTATACGTTAAGCACATATGATATAATATTTATTGAAGAACCTAAAAAAGATTTAGGTAAAAAACTAAAATATTGGAAGGTTGCACTTAATTCAAAGATGTTTAGGATTAGTCATAGCAAGAATGATTACTTAAAATAATATATCATATGATATTTTGGAAAAATATTTAATGATATACCTATAAAATCCAATGTGACTAAAAAACTTTGAATTCCATCGATAGATGTGGAAGATAATAGTTTTTCAATAGTATTTACCTTTTATTTATCTAACTCAATCTCTTTAGCTGGAATCCAATGCCCTAGAATAATTCTATTATTTACTATCAAATGATATTTTTTTTCCAATTGAGTGCCATATTTGTTTATTGATATATTTGTAACACTACCTTTATGTTGTCAAAGAAAACAAAAAATGAAATGCTCACTACCAAGAAGTCATCTAAAAATACTTGTATTTTATTTTCAATCATGTCAGAAAATATTACCATCATTCATATTTTAAAGGTGCAAGGTGTATTATATAACCCAATTGACATCTTATGAAAGGCAAAGGTGCCATAAGAATAAGTAAATGTTATTTTTTCTTTATCTTCTAAGGTAGTAGAAATTTGATTTTAGTTAGAGTAACCATTAAGAAACAATAATATTCATGATCTAGTAGTATGTTCAACATTTAATCAAAGAATGATAGTGAAAAATAATTTGTATGTATGACGTCGTTCAACTTTTAAATGTTGATGCATATCCTACTTTATTTTATTATTCTACAAGGAATTAATTCACCTCTTTAATTTTGTATCACAATCATCTCTCCCTTTTTGGGTAGAACCTATACATGGCTTACCCATGAGATATCAGAAAAGTTGTAAATAATTCATGAATTCAACTATTTTAGCACCTCTTTCCTCGCTACCTCATTCATTGTTGGATTCATTCATCTTTGAACATCAATTGATGGCTTATGATAGTCCTCTAGCAAAAATTGATGCATGCACAAAGAGGGACTAATAGCCTTAATGTTAGCTAGGGTCCATTCTGCAATTGGTTTAGTAATTGTTTCTCATCAAGTATAGGAGGTTGCTTAATTGATGAGATTCACTTTTTACAACTATCATCCAAATCCTCAAAATACTTTCACATATGTTGGCCAATCAAGTCCTTCCAACACAAATAATTTTTTACTTCTTTATCTTCTATCTCTTTAACAACTTTAAGGTCAAAAATTAGCCTAGTTTCAATGCTCTAGTGTGATTCCATTGGCTAGACACTAGAGCCTAAACCATTATGTAAATAAAAAAAGTAATTTTAGCAAAATATGGATTTCTATTATTTTTTCTTTATAACCTTTGTTGGTGTTTGATTTATGTTGATAATAAAATAGTTTAAAGAATGTGTGCTTAAAAATATAGGATACAAAGACTGATTTTTTAATCAATTTATACTTATTTCAAATTATATTTTTATCAAAACAAAATTCCCAAATTTTTGATGTTAGCTATCTTTCAACTTCTTCATTTCATGCAAGAAATAAATGTATTGCTTTTATTTAGAATATTGTTCTCAAATATTTTGTTGATAGAGTTTCTATAAGCTATGATAATGACCCATTAAAAATTGCACAGATTTCAAATTTTCTCAAAGATATCTCTTCTAAAATGATAACTTAAAGTTGTGAAACAAATGTGTTATTAAACTAAATGAACAATTGATTATTTAAAATTTTTCACTCTTACAGTTCATAGATTCAAGTGAATTATTGGTCACAGAATATTTATCTAAAAAATGTTTATTTGGTGATGTGACCATTTATTATTCAATACATGATAACAAATCATTTAAAAATAATTTTAAGGATTTTTTTATAAACAACTTGATTGAAAAAGAAATTACATTGTTTTAAACAAAATTTGATAGAAAAGTATTTTTCTTTTTTTTTTTGTTAGTTTTTTGTAAATGTTTAGAATTTAATTTTATAAAATTTGAGGATCATGATAATAAATAGCAAAATTAATATTTTAATATTCTATTAATGTGATAGTAACATAATCTTGAATACCAATATTATTTTTTCTCCATTAGTTCAGAAAGTTATAGATAATAAATAATTAAATAGGATGTAATCAATAATATCTTCTATATTCTTACAAAATAAAAAAAATAATGACAAAAAAATTTAAAAAGAAGACAATCAAATTGAAATCATCATTAAACCAGTGAATCACATTCAAACAACACTCTCATCTTTCTACAAAACCAAAGCAACCGCTAATTCATCCTTTTGAAAAATAAATATAATAGCATATATTTTAATTATTTCTTGATAGAATTATCATCTTGCTTATATAGAAAATGTTTCACATTACAATTTGCTTATGCAGTAGCCAAACCAAAAATTTAATTCTTAAAAGGTCTAATCATTAATTAAAAAAAGATGCTTTCTATATTTTATTAATAAAGCATATATTTTATTAACTATAATAATATTCTCTTATAAAATATACAATAGCATATATAATGTAAAGGTACCCCATAAATATTTTTAAGCAGTGTCCCATTTAATTTTTTTATAAAAAATGCTATATAAATAAATTATTTATATTTGAGGAAACACAAAATTACACATGTACCCATTAAAAAAAACATCACATCACTATTCTATGTCATTATTAAAAAAATAAAAAAAGAAAATTTTATAAATTAATCTTGGATATATGTATATTTTCTATACACTTTCCAAAATCCATATGTCCTATATATCTTTTATGAAAATGTATACATTGTATAGGTTATTCAAAAATGTATACAAGATAAATATTTTTTGGATAATGAATACATAGTATACATGTACATAATACTATTTTTGGAAAATAATGATTTTTTTTATTTTTATTTTTTAAGTTTTTAAAATATGAATTTGGCAATATCGGGTGGCTTTTTTTTTAAGGCAAGGATGGGGTATTTTTAACTTTTCCTATTCAAGAGCCCCATATTGTAAATATCTTTTATTTGGTAATTTCATTTTTAATTATTTTACAAGATAGGCATCTTGTAAAATATTTCTATTTGGTGAACCGTTGCATACTTTTCACTATATAGTAAAGGGGAATCATGAAGTAAAAATTATATATAGGGTCACTAAAACATAAATATTTAATAAAAAATATTTTTTTTATAGATTTAAAAAAAATGTCGCTCAAATAATGAATACATAGTATACATGTACATAATACTATTTAAGGAAAATAATGAATTTTTTGTATTTTTTTTAACTTTTTTAAATAAGAGGGATATTTTTGACTAAATAATTTTACAAGATAGGCATTTTGTAAGATATTTCTATTTTGGTGAACCTTTGCATTCTTTTCACTATATACATAGGGTCACTAAAACATAAATAATTTAATAAAAAATATTTCTTTTTATAGATTTTAAGATATTGTCGCTAAAATAAAAAATATTTACAAAAAATATACATAAGTTATATGGCTTTTGGAAAACATATATAGTGTATTTATTTATACATAACAATTAACTTTAACTATTAACATTAACTAATTACTAAAAACAATAACAAAAAATTAACTTTTAAAGTATATAAATATAATTAAATAATTATAAATTAGTTTTAAAATTTAAATTTTATAATGTTTTAAAATTTTCTGGATAAAAAAAATTAAAATTTATTAAAAATTAAAAACAGGCCCATCCATGCCTAACCCAGTATGGTTTCACCACTTGTAGGGCCGATGAACCATATCGGGCCTGGCATGATGAAACCATTTGACACCAATAATTTGATGACATAATCTTTCATATTATTTCTTCTGGTGGGGACCTCATTGAAAAGTAAAGTATACAAGTGACATAATTTTTCAAGATGAATAATCTAATGTGGAACATGATCTTAAAAGATAAAAAAAAGATGCCTTGTTTATCAAAATTGTACTTGTTTGTCACTCTAACCCAATAATGCTTTGGTACTAGATAATGATGATTTTCAATTTAACTAGGGAATGATGAAAGACCCTAGAACCGACTACAACCAAATATCTTGCATGATATGAGTATAGATAAACATGACTACAATCCATTACACTTAATCCCTAGGAAACTCATCCTAAAAGTTTGTAGAATATGCACATAAATGTATTTGATTGACATAACATTATTTGAATGTTTCAAAGTAGAATGAGTTTAATGGCACAAGATCGATGAAGTACACGAATATTTTTTTCTAGGAGATAGAACAATACTTCCGAGTGATGAGTGTCAATGCAAATTCTTTTAAGATAGCACTTCATCAATATATTTTATTGACATACCAATACTTTGGTGACGTTAGAGAAATGATGATGTCTAGCTTGAAGGTATGCTTATTAATACTTGGAAGAAGTTTAAGAAAGATTTTCATTAACAATAATATACATAATATGTGAAGAGTGAAGAGGCAACGAAAAAAATAATGAAGGTAGATAGCTTATTTCTAATTGGAGTAGGATAGGTAGGTAACTTATATGGATAATCGAGGGCTAAATTTGCTGCAAATTTTTGTTTGTAAATTTAGTAAACACTAACATTATATGTGATTTTTGTTACTTAAAGAAATTTAGATATGTGATTTATATATGAATAAATAATCTGTATATAATTTACTTTAATTAAATAATCACGACAATTTAATGGATAGTTTATACAAGATTATTAATGATGAATTTATTTTAATTTGATTAAATTAAACTATATTTATTAGTAATAAGTAAAATCTAATTTGATTAAAAAAGAAACTATAATTATTTGATTAATGAATTAAATAATCAATATATAAATTATGTTAATTCAACAATCATGAAAATTTAATGAATTAAATTTAATGAATAGTTTCATATTGAATTAAATAAGAATAAATAGATTGTTAATACTCTTATATAAATATAAGAGTACTAACAATCTATTTATTCTTATTTGATTCAATATGAAACTATAATTATTTTACCAATTAATTAAATTATTTTTTTTTGTGAAAAACACATGGTATATAGCATGGTCCAATTAACCAAATAATATTTTAGATGCTATATACATATGATTATACACACACACACACACACACACACACACACACACACACACACACACACACACTATATATATATATATACATATATATACATATAATGTTGTAATATGTATATATTTACACATGTGATCTTATATATTGATGTGTTACAGTTAAAACCCCTATTTAATGACTAAATTAATTAAAATGCCTATCAAATTTAAATACAAGTCAACCTCAATCATCTATATATGGATTCACCAAAATAAAGTGTATAAGGATATCTTGGTTAGACAAATAGATAATAATATTATAAATATGTATAAATTGGTTTGACTTATCAAGTTATAAAAATGATTTTGGACCCATGACATTAATAGGATTTGGACAAATATGGACAAATATCGAGCTATAAAAATTCTATTACTATCCAAGAGTTACAAGCGATGTAATTGATAAGGAGTTATTTCACTTGAATAACTAAACTTTGGGTTATAATTGCTATAATTTAATATCATATACTTTACAACTGATTTGTAGATAATGACTTGAAACAAAACATTTAACTTATCATTATGATAAGTCCTTTAGAAAGCTAAACTAAATGGAATTAACTTCCTAGATTAGTTTTAAAACATAAGAATTATTTCTATGCAAGAAATAAAAGTATATATCATAAAACAAAATATTAAGAATATCAATATTATACAAATATTTCAAAATGGTAAAGGCATGAATAAGAAAAGAAAAATTAATAGTAAAACTAGGAAATTATATAAACCCCAATCACAACCTTAAATTTAATCCTCAACCTAAGGTTTTATAAAACAAATGAGATATTTGTTGTTTCCACTTCAGCTTGTTCATTAAAAAAAAAAATTCTAAGTTTTTGTTGGAAGATCAAAAGAAAAGGAAGGATAATGAGACTATACCTTAATATATTTACTTTATTTCATGGGTTATTTACTTTTATTTCATGGGTTTTAGATATTGATTAAGAATCACACATTTAGCTTAAAATGAATGCTCTAAGAAATACTAAATCCTTAGTTGAAGACAAGATAATTAACTTATGTGTTAGTAATAGAGCAAGGCCTAAGGGTTGCTATTTTTACTAATAAGAACTTATTATTTATCTTTGTCTTGTCGACTTATTTTGGATTTAAAAAAAATATTAAATGTTATGCTATGAGTAAAACTATAATTTCAATTTCTTGTTTAATCATAGATGAATTTGATTTTATTAATAATAATAATGTTTGTTCTATTTATCATGATAATATGTTTTATGAGGATGTTTACTTATTGAATGTCATATATGTCCTAAATATTGATAATTCAAACATAAAAATCAATCTATAACAATAATATTAAAATGTTCAAAACTAATGATTTTAACACAACCTATTTAATGAGAAATGTATTTCAAACCACCAAAGAGATTGAATTTTATATTTATTTGATTTTGAATTGCACGAATGATGTGAACTCTATTTATTAGGCAAGATGATTAAACCAATTTTAATGATCATAATGAAATGTCTAATGATTTATTGAGCCCTATACATAGTAATGTATGTCAACTAATAAGTTAGATTACTAGTGGAGGGTATTGCTCAAAATATAAAATAATGAATATTCTAGTGTATTTGATATGATATTATATGATGTATAAGCATGAAAATGGGCTATATAGAAATGGATTTCACGAATTTGGATTTTTGGTGAATTTTGATAAAAAGTCACTAAATCATAAGGTTTTTTTGGGGACAAATAATAACTTTACTACCTTGTTAACATAATCTTTTAATAATGTAATACTTTCTATCTGATTACAATATTATCTTAGAGTCATAACCATATTTTTCTCATAATAATATAATATCTAAGATATTAAATTCATGCCACAGTAAGTATTCCATGAAAATTAATTTCATGTGGTAACCATTTTAGGATTGTGTTTGGGTTTTATATAATCCCTAGTTTTACCATTAATTTTTTTTCTTCTTCTTGTCTTTAACATTTTGAAATATTAGTATGTTATAGGTATACTTTATATTTTGTTATATGATATATACTTTCATTTCTTTCATAAGAATAATTCTTAAGTTTTTGTTGACATGTGGGTTTATCAATGTGATTTTGATATTCATTCTTGGTTGAAACTATAGGTGATAAGTGGGCCGGGCAGCCCAGGCACAACCTGATTGAGCCAATGCCTAGCCCAGCACGGCATGATACAAAACCATATCGTGCCAACTCAAAGCATGGCTCGTGTTTTGCTGAGCCAGGGGATGCTGGGCCTCATGCTGAGTATTAAGAAAAAACCTACCCCACCTTTTACACGTGGGTCGTGGTGCTTTTTTTTTAAAATCCACCATGCCAATATCATGCTAATTATCCTTAGTCAAAAAAGGACCCAATCCTTTGATGAGCATATGTTGTAGTTCATGGGGGACGACAAGAGGATGCTTTGCCTCCAAGAACAAACATTTGCTTAGTTAGAAGCATTCAAGTCCAACATTCAAATTTGTTTCAAGCAAACAAAAGTGCTTAGCTCAAAAAATCTTGAGACTCAAGTAGGGCAGCTGGCCCTAAATTTGCAAAGTCAAAATGAAGATATTTTTCCTAGAGACACCAAGAAGAATCCAAGAGACTAGATGGTTGTTCAGCTCAGAAGTGGGAAGGAATTTGAGAGCAAAAAGTCAGAATAAAGTAGAAATAATAAGTACAGTTAGAGAATACTACAAAGGAAGCTAAAAAGTAGTGTAGTAGCAGCAGTAGGATAAGGACATAACCAAGAAGCTGAAAGAAAAAGTTCAAGTATCTAGTACTGAAGTTCACGGAGACTGCAAAAGGTTAGAGTAGAGGAGCAGTTCTCCAAGTGTTTGGAGATCTTCAAGAAAGTGGAAATCATCCTTTCTTTACTAGAAGTAGCTCAGATGCCACTCTATGCCAAGCTTTTGAAGGACATCCTAAGTAAAAAAATAAAATTTGTTGAATGAATAGTAAATCTGATTGCCAATTGTAGTGCAGTCATCCATATAAGTTTACCATAAAAAATAAAGGATCCAGGAAGCTTCACCATTCCATGCACAATAAAGGAATTCAAATTTAAGAAGTCTCTTTGTGACACAGGTGCTAGCATTATTTTAATGCCCTTGTCTATTGTTAAAAGGTTAAGTTTGGGAGGGTTTACTCCCACTTCAGTCAATTTACAAATAATAGATAGGATAATGGCTAAATGTAAAGGGGTCTTGGATGATGTGCTTATCAAGGTGGAAAAGTTTGTTTTCCCAATAGAATTTATTATGATGAACATGTAGGAGGACTAACAAGTTCCATTGTTACTGGAAAGACTATTCCTTACAAGTGGAGCTATCTTGATAGATGTCTAAAAGGAAGTAAGTATTATAATAGTTGGAAATGAGGCAATTCATTCCAACCTTAACAAAAACCTTGATCAACTAGATATTAATATTCATGATGACATGTTTGTATAAAATATCATCCTCAATAATTATGAACTAAAAAATGAGTATAATGTTCAATTTTTAATCAATAAAAATAAGATGAATTTCTAGTACCCCAAGGATATTGACTCAGATTTTATGCATTCAAGTTCTAAGTCTACAAAAATTATTTTGAGTCTAAATGAAAATAGCATTGAAAATGTATGTAGTAGTGAAGAGAAGGAAACTTATTAAAAGATAAGTATAGAAGGGTTGAATTTAAAAAAATTACCCAATCATTTGAAGTATGCTTTCTTAGAATCAGAAAAAGATAAACCTATGATTATATCAACTGCATTGACTAAAATTGAAGAATAAAAGCTACTAAAGGTCTTAAGGGAATGTAAGAAAGCAATTGCTTGGTCTATAGAAGATTTGAAGGGTATTAGTCCATCAATATGTATTCATAAAATCTTTTTGGAAGATAATGCAAAGGCTTCAATAGAGTATCAAATAAGGCTAAACCATGTGATGAAGGATATTGTCAGAAAGGAAGTTCTAAAATGATTGAATGTTGGATATTTTATATGCAAATATCAGACAACCCTTTGATGAGGCCAATTCATGTGGTTCCTAAGAAGGATAGATTCAATATGATCATAAATAAAAAAAATGAGCTAATTCATACAAGAACTATGAAAGGAGGGAGGTTGTGCCTTGATTATAAAAAATTAAACACTACAACCAAGAAAAATCATTTTCCAGTGATCATATGTTAGATAGGCTTGTAGAATATCCTCACTTATATTTTCTTGATGGATATGTAATATATAAACAAATTTTCATTGCACCTAAGGACCAAGATAAAATTGCATTTACATGCCCTCATGGAACCATTTCTTTTTAGAAGGATGTCATTTGGGTTATGTAATACGCCGACTACATTTCAAAGATGCTTGATGTCAATGTTCTCAAATTTGCTAGAGGAGGTTATGGAGATATTCATGAATGACTCTAAGTGTATAGATCTTGTTTTGATCATTTTCCTACATAATTCTAAAATAATACTTCAAAGATGTAAAGACAAAATTTTAACCTTGAATTGGAAAAAATATCATTTTATGGTAATAGAAGGCATTGTCTTTGTGCATAAAATTGTTGTAGCAGTGTTATAAGTTGACCAAGTTTATAATCAAGATACTTTTACCTTCCACAATAGTCAAAGGAATTAGGAGTTTCTTATGGCATGCTCGATTTTATAGAAGATTTATCAGGGACTTCTCAAAAATATCAAGACTATAATACAGATTGTTGGAAAAGGATAGCAAGTTTAATTTTGATAAGTCCTACCAATATGCATTTGAAGATATAAAAACTAGACTAGTTGAAGCTCCAATTATGGTCACATCAGACTAGAATAGTGCATTTGAGATCATGTGTGATGCTACTAATTTTGCATTGAGAGTTATATTAGACAAAGAAGAGACAAGATATTCAGGGTCATCTATTATGCTTGCAAGACCTTCAATGAAGATCAAAAAAATCATTCCACTACTAAAAAAAATATGCTAGCCGAGGTATTTGCATGTAAAAATTTTAGGCCATACATTTTGGGTTCCCATGTTATCATCCAAATTGATTATGCAGTAATTAAATATCTAATGGCAAATAAGGAAGTTAAGCCAAGATTGATCAGATGGGTGCTGTTACTGCAAGAATTAGATCTTGAAATCAAGGATAAAAAGGATCGTGACAATGTAATAGTCATTCACTTATAAAGAATGGAAACAACTACAGTAAATAAAGAAGAATTTGAAGTCATTGAAAATTTTTTAGACAAGTAGCTATTTTAGCTGTCATTATAAATATCCTAGTATGCTGATATAATAAATTACCTAGCTTGTGGAGTTATGTCACCAGAATTTAGTTACCAGTAAAGAAAAAAGCTAAAAACTAACAATAGATACTACATTTGGGATGACCCATTATTATTCAAAAGAGGAGCTGATATGATTATCAGAAGGTGTGCGCCAGAAAGTGAAAAGGCAAAATATTAAAGGAATGTCATGCATCACCAAATGGGGAGAATTTTTTAGTGGACAAAATAGCTCACAAAATTCTCCAATCTAGTTTCTATTGGCCTACTATCTTTATGGATTGTGTTGAATGAGTCATATTATATGATCAATGCTAAAAGATGGGGAATGTCATCAAAAGGAATGAAATATCCCTACAAGGTATATTAGTAATGCAAATTTTTGATATATGGGAGATATATTTTATGAGAACTTTCCCGCCTTATTATGAAAATATATTCTTACTCCTAGTTGTTGATTATGTATGAAAGTGGGTAGATACAACTACTTGTCCAAGGAATGATGCTAATATAGTGATGGGATACATGTAAAGTAATATTTTGAGTAGATTTAAAACACCTTGAACTGTCATAAGTGATGGATGAAGCCATTTTGCCAATAAGATTTTTGAGAAACTCATGAGAAGATATGAAATTAAACACATATTAAGTTTGGCTTATCATACTTAGACTAATAGTCAAGTTGAAATTTCAAAAAGGGAGATTAATATGATTCTAGAAAAAAACTATGAGCTCAAGTAGAAAAGATTGGTCATTTAGGATGGATGATGTACTGTCAGCTTATAGAACTTCATTTACAGCTTCCATTTGAATGTCCCCATATCGAATTGTCTTGGGGAAACCTTGTTACATACCTTTAAAATTAGAATAGAAAGAAATGTGAGCCATCAATTAATTGAATTTTGACTTCAAAGCTATTAAAGAAAAATATATTACTCCAAATTAATAAGGTAGAAGAATTGAGAAATAAAGCCTATGAGAGTGCTAGAATTATATAGATAAAACAAAGTAATAGCATGATCAAAGGATTTTGAAAAGTGAATTCAAGGCAATAGATCAAGTTCTACTTTTCAACTCCAAACTAAAACTATTTCTATAAAAACTAAACTCAAAATGGAGTGGTCCATATACAATAGTAACAAATATAACCTTTAAAACAAAAAAAATGAAAACTAGTGCTGGGGAAGAGTTTAAAGTGAATGGTCAAAGACTAAAGCACTATGTTAGTAGTAAATAAGTTCAGACTGGATGGAATTTCTATAGAAAGATATACTACTAAAGTAATAAGTATCAAGCAGCAAAGTTTAGTTAGGGACTTAAAACTAAAGTAGCTTATGAAAAGCAACCCATAAAAGAATTTGTTTTGAATGTTTAATTTATTTCTTCTTATTATTTCTCTTTAGTAGTTTAGAATTTTTTGTAATTTTTTTTTTCTTAGTGGTTGTTTGTAGAGTTTTATAGAACTGAGCATAAATAATCAAAAATAAAAAGTTGACCAAAACAAATGATCGAGCCTCAAGGGAAGATCAGACTAAAAGGAATATTCTCTTTCCCTTAGAAGTCATTTTTAAAGAGATGCATGATTTTGAGTTTAGGAGAAAAAATTATGAAAATGGGGAAAAATAGTCTTGACTAAAATGTTTATTTAGATATTTTTATTATAATGATGAACAAATATAGGTAATATTTGTCATGGAGCATGCAACCCCTTTAAGGAATAAAAATTGTTGTTTATTCAATCAATCAAAAGGAGAGACAATTTTTGTCATGAAAAACTAGCATAGGTTGCAATAGAAAATACTATTGAGAAAAGAGACTTAACTTTTAGTGGCAATATAGTTTCTAAGATTGCAATAATAATAAAATTTTTAAACAAGGAAAACTCATGTTGCAACACAAATTGTGTTGCCACACAATTCTTTAGGTCTCAAAATAGTTTAGTATCATGATAAAAATATATGTTCTCGTGACATAGTTAGATCACTTGTTTTAAACATAAAATGATATAAAATTATATTGTAACTAAAAGAAAGAATGTCATGACTTGACCATAATGTCATAACAATGAATAGAAGGAAATCAAGCAAGTCGTGACAAACAAAAATTAAGTCTCGAGGATAACTTGAAGTCGCGACAAACTTTTGTAAGTCATGACATAAAATAAAAAGTGATCTTATGATAGAAAATTAAATGAACTTTTATTGGTTGAATGAATGACATAATTTTAATATACAAGGCTCATCATTAAAAAAAAATTTTGTGGGTTGAAATTAAGTCGTGGCACATGCACTTCAATTTCGAGCACAACGCACAAACTTCAATATAAAAACCCCAAACAATTCTATTTCTACTTCTTCTCTTCCAAACCCAACAAATTCATCATTATTTGTGGGTCATTCGAACCTAAAACTCTAGCATTCCTATTTTTGTAATGACAATTCTTGATAAACTTATTTTCAAATACAAATGACTGAGAACCAGAGATTTGTCCCCAACATAACTGAGATCATGGAAGAGCACAAACAATAAAAGGAGTTTCAACTAAAACCTCCAACAGAGACAAATTCATTAGGTGAACTAGAAGCTGTAGCTAAATCATAGTCGCTAGTAAAAGAAAGAAGGAAGAGGAAATGGATTGAGACACATGATGGCTAGAAGCGGTAGGTGAAGCATTCAATTCTAATGAATCACACTCCACCTAGTATAAATACTACTCTCAAAAAGTTTTATCGATGAGAGAGGATTTGAGAAGTTTATCTTATTATTTGAAAAGAAAATGGAGCAACTTGGCTAGAGGTTCTCTTGTGAGCACAATAGACTTAGGTATGCTACTATGATAAAAGAGTTCTACTCGAATTTGATGGCAAGGAAGAAGAAACTTTTTATATTAGAGAAGTAATTGTTCCATTTGAAAAGAAACCCCTAAACAATTTGTACCAACTCAAGCATCAGAAGCATGGTTCCAAACCCAAGAAGATAATGGATCATTGATGGACTATATTATGACAAAATTATCAAAAGACCGATAGATAGCAAAAGAAAGTGAAATAGTAGCAAGAAAAAAGTATGAGTTCATAAACCAACAAGATCTTATAGAAAAAGGTTCTATTTCATTCTATTTGTTATAGCTCCAACCAAACATGTGTGCTCAATCATAAAATCAGAAGCATTACTATTGTATGCCTTTGAAGGGATATAAGATAAATATTGGGATGATCCTCAAGGCCTTGTTATTGAAGTACCATAGGAGAAATAGAAGAGGGTTGGTGCCCCACCCAACAATGATCACCAAGTTGTACCTTGCAACTGGGGTGAAATAAAGATGGAGAGAAGAAATCTACCCAAGAGTTTCAATTATGACTTTGGCAAGGGTAATTAAAGGGCTAAGAAATATTAAAAAAAAGTAGTGGTGGCTGAGGAAGACTCTAAGGATGTAGAGATATTGAGGGAGGCTTTGAATAGTTCCCAGAAAAAGCCCATACTTCTATGAAGACTAAGACTAGACAATAAGAAGAGGAAGAAATCCCCACTCCCATTAGAACAGAGCCTACACCACCATAAAAGAGAAGTCCTCTTGTGTACTCACCACTCCCAATCAGAATAGAGTATAGAAAAAGGGGTGAGAGCCCAAGAAGAAAGGATAGAAGCTCATAAATAATGGGGATGCTAATCTCCATGAAAAAGATGTGGAAGAAAGAAAAAAGAGTGAGAAATCAACCAAAAACTTAGGAAAGACACGAAAAGCATAGCTCAAAAGAAGAGATCAACAATGGAAGGAGATTTTAACTCAAAAAGATTAGGAGTAGAAGGAAGCATGGGATAGAATGAAGGAATGAAGCTCAGAAATGATGGGGATGCTTATCTTCATGAATAAAAATATAGAAGAAAGAGAAAACAAGTGAGAAATCAACTAGAAATTTAGGAAAGACAATTGAGAAGTAGAGCTTAAAAGAAAAGATCAACAATGGGAAAAAATTGTAAGTCAAAAAGATCAAAAGTGGAAGGAAGTTTGGGATAGAAGGAAAAAACCTAGAGGGAAGAAATAAAGGAATGGGGGAAGGATCTGTTGCAACAATATAGTTGGGGTTTGAAGCATTCATGAAGACCTAGAGCAATGGAGACTTGGAACTTCTGACTTTCGTGATAGAGAGGGAGTATGGCTTAGATGTTAAAATGATAGAACAAGTCAAAGGTTTTTAATACCTCTACCATGAGCAATTTATAAAGTTTGAAAAAAAAGTAAGAGCAAGATACTTGGATTTGGAAGACAATGATGTGTATAGAATACAAATATGGCATGAGAACTTGGATCTAATCAACAAAAAACCTAGCAAACTTTCTTGAAATATTAACATATATCTAATGTGTTGTAAACCTTTTGAGAAGTAGGCAAGATTCTTTATATGTCATGGTAGAGATGACTCACGAAGCTATCCATATGATAAAGGAGTCAGAGAAAGAGAAAAAATATGATGTAACCTTCCCTAAATTCAACCACAACCTTTCTACCATGAATTACGACCCTTTTAACATCATGTCTTAATTATATTTCAAATGAAGGAAATAAGCTTCTAGAACTTCCCAAATTTTATCTCTCTTCAAAACATATCCAAGTCCTAATAAAAGTTAACAAGTTCAAAGATTTAAATTATGTGATAATTTGTTCAAAAATTTAATTGTTTGTGTTTTCTTTTCTTGTTGTGGAGTTGTTTTTAAAATAAGATAAATTGGATTGGATACTTAAGTCCTAGGAAGAATGATATTTGAATCACTTCAAAACAAGGGATAGAAAAAGAAAAGATTGTAGATTAGAACAAAAAAATGTCTTAAAAAATAAAGCTAACTTGTTGGAGGACAAATAATTCATTCTTTCTTTTGCTTTAGGACGAGAAAAATTTTATGTTTGGGGAAATTTGATGAACTTAAAAGCCATCTATTTTTTAGTCTATTTTGCTAACATAATTTTATATTCAGAAGATTAATTTCATTGCTAAAATATAGAAATTTACCTTTCTCATCGTTTTATAGGTTTGAATTAAAAGAAGTGAAAATGTAGCATAAATTCAAGAAATTAGCTAAGTCAAAGTTGTCTTGATAAAAACAACTCTATCGCGACAAGAATCTAAAGTAGAACTAAAAATAAAGTCATAACTAGTAAATTTTGTCACAGCCAACAATAAGAAGTGAGGAAGATGGGGGGACATAGCAACTCAACAGGTCTCCAGCAAGAGAATGATAGTCATGACACTAGATGGAGGTGAAGAAAATAAACTTTATTGTGACAAAGATATTTCTTGTCATGATGCACAATTAGTTACGACCATGATTTTCAATCAAGAGAAAGAGTGCAAGGCAAGAAAACAAAGGTGGGTGCAACGTATTTTTCAAGCGCCACAAAAGAATGAACTATGTGATGTCATGACGAGACAACTGATGTTATGACAAAGAAGTCTTTTAGTGAAGAACCACAAGAAGGGAATCGAGTTGCAATGGAAACTTCTAGTCACAACAGCAAATTTCAAGCAACTAGAAAATACTCAGTCATGAATCAGAGTTAGGTCATGACATAAAAACTAGAAGAAATAGAGAAGTGGAGGTCACAATTAGAAATTTATGTTGGGCCAATATTTTTGAATTTCCCAAAAATTAAATAAGTTTTAGGGTTCAGCATAGAATCATATAAAAGATATTTATTCTTCAGAAACAAGGTTTTAAAGATAAACCAGCAAACTGGTAGCTGACATCTCTACATATTTTTTTTATTTTCTTCTGTTAGAGTATATCTAGATTAGATTAGCATTTTTCTTCATTATTTTTTTTTGGATCTAGAACTCAGCTTGTCAAAAAAGTGATTCTGAACTTTTTTTTTGCTTATTTCCTATGAATTACTAGTTATATTATTTTGGAACCTAAACAAATTTTGAAAAATTAGATGATTATTTTGATTGCAATCACTATGTTCTTCCATTATTTATAGTCCATTGATGATTGTGACCTAGTAAATTTGAAGTGTAGTTCTTATTGGATTGAAATATCTATAGTTATGATCTTTTCTACAAAAATGAGTGAAAGTTTTATAAAGCAAAAGTTGAAATCTAATGGCTAGTGTTGAATATTATTTAACTTGTTCCCAATGTTAGTACCTAATACTCATCACTTTATTATTTCCTACCCTGATTTCTAGGAAGCCCTCTAAGTGACATAGAGAAGGAAATGCCTGAGAATTATGAAACAATCGATTTAGTGGGTATGTTAGGCTAATAGTGATGAACAAATAAGTTGTTCTAGTTTTTATAGATAACCCCCATTTTACTCAAAGATGAAAAAATGGAGAAATTCTCTAGATAAATCACCAAAGATATCACATTAATCTTTCTAGTAAATGATGTCCATGTGTTGGCTCATATCTTATCAAAGGAAGAGAAAACTCTCTAAGATCTTAAGGAAGGGGCACCAACTATTTATAGAGATTTGCAAGCACCCAAGTCTTGGAAAGCAAAAGACATGTAGTCATAAGAAAGGGTATGAAGTATTAAGAAAGAAAATATATCATTCTTATAAGAAGGCTCAAACTACTAGTGACCACTTAGACCCTCGACATCTAGGGCATCTAGGGAAGTAAGATTATCTAAGTGGTGAAATATATAGTTCTATAACTATATATTTTACCACTTAGATAATCTTACTTCCCTAGATGCCCTAGATGTCGAGGGTCTAAGTGTTAGTGATTTTGTTTATCTAGATGCCCTAGTCATGGAGAGATCCAAGACTACGTGATAAATATTCTTGACAGATTTCATATTTTCTCTAGAAATATGCCATGATAGAGAAGCCTACATGAATTGACTATTTCTCAACATTCCATGCCAGTGTTAGTTTATAAGAGAGAACAAGTCAAGTCCAATATATATTTGTAGATTTCTTTTAAATTTTTGCTTTGGGTCTCAGTTCTTTTATTTTCATAATCTTTCAAATAGTAGCTGAAAACATCTTTCTAGTGGTTCAAATAGTTAGTGATTTAGTTTATATGAAAAAAGTAATCATTTGGTATCTACTAGTGATGTGATCTAAAAAATTAGTTGAATGGTATTTTCTACATAAAGTCTCAAAAATAATGAGCCACACTTGTCCTTTGTTTGGGGCATGATTCTAGAAATTTGATGCCATTTTGTACTTATTTGATTTCCTCTTCTTCAACTATTATGGTCATAATCAGTGCTAGAACTTCTGAGGTAACATTTTTCTTTTCACTAACTATTCTATCCAAACTCACCAATTTAACTTTGAAGATAATATTGTTTTTCTAACATATTTATGTGCATACTCACCTATAGAACTTCCAAGGTAGTATTTTTTTTAATGTTGAACTCGAGTTAGTATCTCTCTGCATCATGTTAAGTTGTCACAACCATTCTTCTTCCTTATCATTCACTTCTCTAATCTCAAATAATAGCCTAGTAATGAAGTCTTTAAGTGATGAGCTAGTTTTCAAATATGATATATCAAGCCTTCTATTATTAGATTCTTCAATATTATTTCTTTTTTTCATCTCCACAAGCTGATGTTGCTATATTATTGTGCTGCATAAGTTTAAATATTAGGTAATATCACAAAAAATAATTAATGAGAGTATCTCATCAATAGAGATCACAAGTGCATGAGTTATACAAGTATTAAAGTAGATATTTGATTAGATATGAATCCCTTAAGAAATTATATTAGCAAATTAGTAATTCAATAATGAGATAACTCATTGTTAGTAAAATTGATATTTAAATTATGAGATAATGTTAGATCCTATAGTTTATTCATATGTGATTTATCTTTAAGTTAGCTCGACTTATATTATGTCTGGACAAAGAAAAAAAGATTAAGGTATTATGCAATGACTCTTTGTCCTAATAGAAAATAATGTGGTTATCAATATTGAGCTCGTCTCAATATTTATCCTTTCATAATTATTCCATTGATATGTTAGCATTGCAAAAACAATTCATTTATACTCAATTAAAGGTGTCAAATAGGGTGTGCCATGTTGACATGACCCATTTTTTATCGGCTCAATCATCCCACTATGTCTTGCATTAAAATTTCATGTCGTGCTAAGCATAGCATGGTGCACATGACGATGGCCCAACACAGCATGGTGGGCATGTTTGTGCAAACCATGCCATGTGTAAAAAATGGCATGTGGCTAATCACTTAAAATTGGTCACGTGGCTGCATTGTTTTAAAAAATGGACTGCCTCATGAAGAGGTGGTAAAAATTAGACTAATTCGACCATTGAATCTATCAAATTTAAAACCTAAATCGGCACAAATGGCTGCCTGATGGGGATCCTGTCAGGCAGTCACCCATGCTAATTTACCATGTCTTCATTTCAGGCACATGGATCGTGCTTGATCTGGCATGAGGTATGGTTCATACTAGCCCAACATGCTATGAACCATGCCAAGGGGTACCCTAGCTTTACTTGAAGCACAGTTTCATACCATCTTATGTTGGGTCAGGCACAACTGAATTGGGCTAGGTCTCAGGCCATTCCTAGGCTACCTGGCCTGTTTGACACCCTCTATACTCAATAGTCATTTATAACTTCATACCAATTAGGAAACTTTATCAATTGCTTTTGATGATTACTTTGTATGCACACTCTTATTCTTTAGCTTCAATATAATAAAGGCTAAAGATTAATATAGTTTGTGAGTATTTATACGTTTAACTTTATAAGTACTATACTATCATAATTAACACCTATCTCTCTCAATTTTCATTGGTGGGAACCATGCAAGTAAAAGTAACTCATAAAAGTTATCACCAACTTATGAGCCATAACATACTTTTGCATTTCCAAAAAATATCATGTCACCATGTCCTCGATGCTGATGTGACTCCCATACTAATGATGAATCCTTAGAATGTTCTTTATAATATCTATCCTAATTGAGAATTATTTTTTTTAAGATATGTACAATGAATTGGAATGTAAAAAAAATTATAATTTTGGCTTTATAAGCACCATACTCATGATGATTAACATATGGATTTATCTTAGATATTATATTCAGAGAGATATCAAATCTTTCCAATTGTACATGCAAATGAGCCTCATGGTTTACCTATCACCGTCTATCATAATAATTTTGCATAAACCTACTAATAGTTTAAAACCTAATTCTAGTTTTATTTAATAACTCATCCATCAATATCTATAACACAAAATAAATCAAACACACTCATTCATAAATAAAAACTAATGTCATATCACATATATAAATTTATAGAAATCCTAGATCACACGTTATTTAAGTAAAAATTAATGAATCTACTCTGGGGGAGGGGGTTTTGAGAATCATCTTTTATGACTTTGTTACTTTACTTAATTTAATTGGATAGCCAACATCACAAATAATCATTAATAAAATTATCTTATCAATTGAGATCCACAAGTACACAAGTCATATAAGTTGTATAAAATTATTGCATCCAAATATCGATATCATTGGAATTGTATTGATAGTTTAGTTATTCAATAATAAGACAATCCATTTTTAGTACAAATAGATGCTCAAATTGTTAAATAATTTTAGGTCCATAATTTATTCAGTTAATTTATGTGATACTATCAAGTCACTTGATATATATTATATTGGACACAAAATAAAAGTTTGGCTATTTTGCAATGACTCCTTCCCTTATAGCATACAAAATGATTATAACCATTAAGCCATTTCTAATGGTGGTCCCCTCATAATTATCCCTTTAGTACATAATTATCAATGAAATAATTCATATTTGTACAAGAGTCAATCATAACCTCATTCCTTTTGGGTAACTTCATCAACTTGTCTTGATAGTTATTTTGTATGTATACTTTGATTCTCTGGCTTCTATTATCATAAAGATAAATAATTAAAATGGTTTGTAAGTATTTATACATTTGTATTTATAAGTATTATACTCACATAATAAACATATGCTTTCCTCGAGTTTTACAAGTAGGAATAATACAAATAAAAGTTGTTCACATAAGTTGTTGCAATATTGTGCATCGCACATACTCATACATATCCCAAAAATTATATGTTAGCATTTTTCTCAATAACATTGTGACTCACACACTAAAGATAAATCTCTTGGGAGAATATTATATATAATATTTATTCCAATTAAGAAATATTCTCTTTAAAATGTATATAATAGATTAACATGTAAATGTATTTACAGTTTAAGTTTCGTAAGCACCTTACTTATAATGATTAACATACCCAAATTTTAGGATTTAACAAATATATTTTTCATGTTAATCACAATAGAAAGTATTATCACTTCCTTCCTATCATATACTTGTGTAAGATTCATAGTTTACCTATCAATTTTTATCAGGACAACCTTATATAAACCCACCAATAATCAAAAATATAATTCAAGTTCTATTTAGTGATGCATTAGGATCCATATATAAAATAAATCAAACTATTAAATTATTCATAATTAAAACTAATTATATCATATAATTCATATTGCACATCTTAAATAATGAAAGTTTGGTACGAATTCCTAAATTTATTTCTGGAGGAGAGAGGTTTAAAAGTCATGCCCCGACTTTAGGGAAAGGCCTAACTCATGCATCTCTTGCTTGCTTGTGGAGTCCTTATGGAGTGATAAATTTGCCTCTAGGGTTTATACTTAACATAGATTTACATGTTGCATGAAAGAGAATGAAAAGGCTTGAAATATTTTCAAATTTTTATAATGTTCTACTTTTATGCTCAATCATCATTGTATTATTCTATGTACGAAATAATGACTTTCATTAAAAGTTGTCATTCCAGCTTTTATCTTATCAATTTGAGTTTACAACTCTAGAAAATGAATATGACTCTATTCCACTTCTTGATCTTTTTGTAACATAAAATTATGGTACTGGCAATGACCATTACTTAAACCAAATCTCTCTACAACATAAAGTCATGTCACTATGAAGAGGCCACATCTTCATGCTTTTATTCATTTATAGTCCATAGAAAATAATGATATTATGAAGTGACCATGGAGTAGAGATGAATTCTCATATTATTCTATTATCATAGTGTTATATGAAGGCCATGACATTGGTACATGGTCTTTCTAGTGTTAGTTATAGCCACGACACATGGAGATGGTTGCAATACAAAAGTAATCCTTCATATCTATATATTCTATGATACTAGCCTTTTTTTCTCTCTTATAACATATTACCATATAATCTTAGGATGTCGTGACATTGGTACTTAGCTTTCACAAACATATTGTGGCTATGCTTTCTTTCGAGGACAAGAGTCACAGTCTTAAAAATAATCATATTAAGGTAATATCTTCTGCAATATTTAGTGTCTCAAAGTCATGACTTTGAATAATTATCATGATATTTTCATGAGTTATTGTGATTTTGTAATTTTTTTGTGTTCAAAAGTTGTTGCATTATAAATACTATTACATCTCTAAGTTGAGACTACTGATTCATATAAAGATAAAGTCACTATAATATAAAATTGGTCATGGCCATGAGCACCATTAGAGTACCTTAGTTGTTATGATAGATAATTAATATTACAACTATTTAAATTTTATAAGCTAAGTACAGTTGTGTCTCTATGATAATATATGAGTCATTAAGAATATGTCACGTGGTGGAAAGATTATGCTAACGAGTTAGTAGGGTCATATAATATGATAATTTTTCTCAATCAATTAGGTAGAATTTCTACCAAGAATGGACACCAAAACTATGTGCGACTCACTGATCAATCTTTTCTTCTAAACACCTCCAGAACTCATTGATTGCATGATTATTTATCAAAACTCTCCAAAATACTAAAAAATATAAAATCAATATATATTAGCTTTAATTTCGAATATACATATCATTATCGACTATCAAAATATAAAAAATATTCAATAAATTATACACCAAATAATGTCCTTCAAATCTCGAAATTAATATTAATCTAGCATTTTTTACTGACTTGTGGAATACCTAGGGAGTCCGAGATTCACCATATGATTTGGTAGTTGCATCATGTTCTTGATTATTGCATAGAATAAGAGGAAGAATAAATGAATATTTTTATGAATTTCTCTATCATTCACTTTTATACTTGGATGCACTAGCATAAGTAGAAAATTAGAGCTTTAAAAAGAAAGTCATAACTTTGTCCTTCGGATCTTATGTATGAGTTCATGACTCTAAAAAGTAGTTACAACTCTACATTGTATTTGATTTTTCTATAACATAAAGTTGTGGTACGAGCAATGACTGCAACTTGACTAAAATCTCAATAACAAGTTGTGGCACTATGAAGTGGCCATGATTTCATGCATTTATTTTATTTTTTTTAATAAAGGATCATGGTGCTAAGAAATGACTGTATCATAATGGACTTCTCATATTGTTATATGTTTATGATGATATAAAAAAGATAAGGCAATTGCATTGGTCCTTCTTGATTATTATATAGTCATGTTAGTAAAAAAATAATCATGGTATTAAGAAGGTTTCTCTTGTGTATCATGTGGTAGTGGCACTATGAATTGGTCTCAACATATAATTTGTGCTACATATGTGTCAAGTGTATGTGGCACTGTGAGTGGTTGCAACAATGGCATTCACTTAACTCATATATCATGTTGCCATGATATTGCAAGAATGCCACAACACTATCAATTAGCTCAAGCTAAAAGTCATGTTTTTTCCTTCCTTTGAGAATAAGAGTCACGGCCTTGAAAAATGATACTACTTGAGTAATATTTGTTATATCTTTTAGTGTTTCAAATATAATGGCTCTGAATAATTATCATGACTTTAGCTTGAGTTGTTTTAGCTATATAATTTTCTATAGCAAAAAAAGTCATGAACTTGGCTTGAGTAGTTTTGGCTATATAATTTTCTATAGCTCAAAATCATGACTTTGTAAAAAAGTCACAACTCTAACTTAAGACTATCTAGGTATAATATCACAATTAATGTTGTAGCTATTTAAAAATTATAATACTAGGTCATGGTTATGACCATTAGTACCTTTGGGGTATATTGTTACAATGATATACAATTAATGTTGCAGCTATTTAAATTTATGAGATAAGTATTGGATGTGACTTCATGATAATATCACAACCACTAACAATGTATTACATAGAAGAAATGTTATGCTAAAGTGCTGATATGATTATAGCATACAAAGATTACCAAGATCTATTATGAAGAGTTTTGGTCAAGAATAAATGTTGAAACTTTGCAATACTCCTTGTTCTATCACATTAGTTAAACACCTCCAAAAACATAAAAATTCATGATTATATATCAAAACTCAGCAAAACTCCTTTGTAATAAAATCAAAACATAATATCTCCTATTTCATGCCCAAACATCATCATATTGGACTAAATTATTTAGGAATAATTTATACTTTGAACACTTAATAGCCACATTCTCAAGAATTCATTGATTTTTGAAAGTGATTTTTCAGGGATCCTATTCTGGCAAGGCCTTTCTCTATACATATCATGTTCAAAATCTCTATACTCAGCATCCATCTAAAAAGAAGTGTGTTCAATATCATCATTTGATGCAAAATAAAAATCACTATAGAGATAAGAATGTGCTCCACCATAGTGAAAATCAGACCCATATATAGTACTCTTTATTTTCTAAGTCCCAATGTATCATCTCAGTCCAAATGTTTTGCTCATGCAAGGGTGGTGGCTGAAATAGAAAAAACTAAAACTAGAATTACCATATTTATCAGATAAATACAACACATGCAATATAAATCTTAGCAAAATAAAATAAGATAATGTTATCAAAACTATTAAAACAATACTATACCTTTTTAAAAGTAGTCGCATCAATTAATGTTGACCAACCAAACTAGAAAATACAATCCACAACAATGATACCAAAGACTAATTATGAATTTGTTATGACACCTATTTTTATTTTATGTGTGTCTCAAAAACTAGTTGGGCAAGACTCTCTTATCTAATATTTTTCTATAAGTAAATGAGTAGTATATGTAATAAACTAGACCTTTAGTCAATGTATTAATTCCATAAAGATTATACACACAATATTTAGTCAGTTAATGATAATTAATAGGTATTCTAGTAGGCATGATAAATATGATTTAAGTCATAAATCATAAATTCTAGAAATGATCTATATTTTTATTTGTGATAAATTTCATAAATAACCTTATTGTGATTATTCTTAATTTTAGAATGAATGCTATATAATTTTGGAATGACCTCTTGTCATACTGGCATACAAGGTGATTATTAACTATTCAACCCTTCCTAATGATGATCGTCTCATAGCTATCTCTTTAGTACTTTACCACTAAGATGATATATCATTGCTACTTAGAGGTCATTTACAAGTCTGTATCTTTTAGGTAACTCATTAATTTCTCTTAATGGTTAATTTGAATACATATTCTTATTCTCTAACCTCTAGTATCTTTCTCGATGAGAAATGATGTGATAATAAAAATATTTTCTATTTTTGATTTTGTTAGCATCATACTCGCACAATGAATATATGCATTCATTAGTATTTTACTACTAAAAGTCACAAGGTTGAATGTAACTCATAAGACTATCATCACTATGTAAATCATATCTGTTTGTTCCTATCATGTAGCTTAGCTATCATCATCTTCCATTATAATATGTGACTCACATATTAATGCCTTAGGAGAACATTATATTTACCACCCACTATTAATTGAGAGTTAGTTTCTTTAAGACATGCATAATAGGATGGCCTATAAAAATATTTATTTTTTTTCTTTGTAAGTGTCATACTCATAATGATTAAATATACCTTGAATTAAGGCTTTAGAATTTGAATTTATCTCATGCATCATGGTCAGAAGGGTTATTACTTTCTTACTATCATTTCCATAAGTGGGTTTCTTAGCTTATCTTTTTCTATCACTCTAATCATGCCTAGTTTACTAATAGCTAAAATCCTAGTCTTTGTTCTATTTAATTACTAAAAAGAAAGGGGTAGGTTAAACATCACCTTGCCCACATTGAATATCCATTTGGCATTTCCAAAATTTTCTTTTATAAAAGGAGGTTCCACTTCATTTGCAATGTATCATCAATCCTAATTCCCTTTTATTTATATTTCATTTCTTGTATTATTTTTTTTATTATCTTAAATGTTGAATTTTCTATTTTAAAAATTATTGTTTCAAGTTCTATTTTTGTAATAGTGGTATCAGATGTGGGGTTTATATAGTAATTTTTGTGATTAATGCATGTCTAGAAAATTTTGTCAAAAGGGAAATAAGAGCCTCATGGTATGTGGTTTTTATAGGGTATTGCACCCCTCCACATACCTTGGAACTTTTTTAGTGTATTGACACAAATAGTTGTTATTATTCTTGGTTATTATTCACTATAAAAGAGAAATAAATTGTAGCAAAATTTGAAATAGAACAATTTAATGAGAGTAATTTTATTATGGAAAATGAAAATTAAAGCAATTTTGAGAAAGAATAATTACTTAGATGCAATTAAAAAAAAGCACACCTAGATTCCTAAAGAAAAGTGGAATGAGATGGATGGATGGTAATGAGATTACTGATCAATATTTGTCACTAGCTGATGAATTATTGTTGAGTATGGCAGAAAATAATATATTAAAAAATTTTGGGATACTCTCATAAGATTATATGAGGCAAAGTTACTTCACTACAAGATCTTCTTAAAAATAAGACTTTACACTCTTCAAATGATAGAATCTATTAAGGTAACTAAACATATCAATACTTTGAATACTCTATCTTCTCAATTTATTATATTGGGTCATATAAATAGAAGAAGTTGAACATACTGAGATTTTACTTCAAAATCTAAATGATTCATATGATCAACTCATCATCAATCTGATGAATATCATTGAATATCATTGAATACTCTGAATACTTTGAATATGAGGCAATATCATTGAATATTAGACTGTCTAATATTCAATGATATTGCATATGCCATCTTAGAAGAAAAAAATAGACACAAAAACAAAAAGGATAGATATGAAAAAATTTATATCAAGTAGAAGCCTTAAAAGTGATATGAGAAAGTTCAATGGAGCATGGCTCTAATGGGAGTTATTATTATGATAGATCAAAATCAAGAAGTAATAAAAATATTAAGTGTTATAATTATGATAAGAAAGGACACTTAAAAATAGATCGTTGGTTTAAAAAAAAAGTGGGGATGATGAGTTATCAAACACTCAAAAAATATTACAATTATATCAATGATGATGATTCTATCTTTTATTATAAGGTGATAATAATAATAGAAAGCTAAAAGTAGTTTGGTGATGTGTTGCTGCTAGACTCAGGAGCTTCATGGTATATGACATCTCAAACTTCACAAATATGAACCAATCTCAAGAGGTTTTGTGTACATGGATGGTGATCATGCTTTTAATATTATTGAAATTGGTACTATTAAAATAAAAATATTTGATGGTGTGGTTTATATCATTCAAGAGGTACACCATGTGATAGACTTGAATAAAAATCTATTATCTTTAGGACAAAAAGATAGTCTTGGGTGTAAAACTCATTGAAAATTGGATGATAAAGATAATGAGATGTGTACTTATGGTCATGAAGGGAGAAAAGATGATGGAAAAGTTATCCATACTTAAAGGAGAAATAACACAAAAAGCTGATACATTTGTTGCATCAATTAGTAAAGAATAAGAATCAATGATAATTTGACATCTCAAGCTAGGCCACATGTGAAAACAAGTTTTAAAATTCTCTCTAATCAGTAAATTTATTTTTTTGTCAGTATTATGTTACAAATAAGCAGAATAGATTGATATTTAGTCGATTAATTATAAGGATTAAATGAATTCTAGACTTGATACATTCTAATGTATGGGAATCACCATATAATGTCCCAAGGAGGAGCAAAATATTTTGTATCTTTCATTAACAATTACCCAATGAGATGTTAGGTGTATATAATCAATAAGAAGTCAAATATACTTCCATTTTTGAAATATTTCAAATCATGAGTAGAAATTAAATCTAGGAAAAGGATTGTGTTTCCATATAGGTAATGGAAGAGAGTATATAGATAATGAGTTTCTTTCTCTTTGTAATGAAGAAGGTATCAAATAATAATTTACAATCACATACACGCCACAACAAAATGTAATAGCAAAATAGTTGAATTATACTTTTGTAGAATGGATGAGAGAAATATTGAAGACTGTAAGTCTACCCAATTCTTTTTAGGCAAAAGCAGACAATACTACATGTTATGTGATAAATTAGTTATTAATAACTACAATTTATTTGAAGATGCCGATGAAGATGTGAACTAGTAAGTGAGAAGATTAATTTACTTTACACTTTTTTGATTGTTTTGCATATGTGATGTAGAACACCAAAGAAAGAACTAAGTTGGATCTGAAATCCAAAAAGTATATATTCTTAGGGTAAGTTGAAGGAGTAAAGGGGTATCACTTGTGAGATCTCACTACCCATAAGATAATTATCAGTAGAAATGTAATTTTTGTAGAAAATCAATTACCAAGAATTGATGATAATAATAGCAAGTTGAAAGAAGCTTCAAAAACCACTAATGTTCAAGCCAAAATAATCAAAGACTAGATGTTTCAATATCTACAGAGGAAGAACTAGGGCATGAAGTACAAGAGTAAGTCGAGTCTAAGGCTTCAAAAGTTAATCGAGAAACACATGAGAGAAGGATGCTAGCTTGGCACTTAGAGTATGTTGTAGATAGTAATATTGCATGTTATCTTCTAATAGAGGATGAAGAACCTTCAACATTTCACAAAGCTTCAAATAGTGTAGATGCATCTCTATAGATGACAATAATGGAGAAAGAAATTGAAGCTATACATAAGAACAAGACTTGGAAGCTAGTACTAATATCACTAGGAAGAAAAGTCATTAGTAACAAATAAGTTTATAAGATCAAATGAGATAGCAATGATCAAGTATAATGGTATCATGCAAGATTGATGGTAATGGGATATGCTCATAAAGAAGACAATGACTTCGATGAGATTTTTTTCCTAGTAGTTTTTCTTAGAGAAATCTAAGTAGTAATGACTTCATATGTTGTGTTTGATTTATATTTGAGTAGTTGAATATCAAAACTATATTTCTTAATAGAGAAATTGAAAAAGAAATTTATATATTCCAGACAGTAGGATTTGCTAAAATAACTAACTAGAACTTAGTTTGTAAGTTGAACAAATCTCTATATTATCTGAAATAGGCACCGAGGTATTGGTATAATAGATTTGATTTCTTTATCATTAGTCTTGGATATAATAGACTCAGTTCAGACCATTGTATGTACTACAAGAGATTTGATGATGAAAAGAATTTCATCATTTTATTGTTGTACATGGATGACATGTTGGTAGTAGGCCCCAAAAAATATTGAATCCAATACTTGAAGGAACAATTAGCTAGAAAGTTTGAAATGGACTTTGGACTAAAAAAAATCTAGGGATATAGATTTACCAAGATAGAAAAAACAAGAAAATTTGGCTTTCTCAAGAAAACTATTTCAACATGATTTGGGATGCTTCGACATGTAAGATAGTAAGCCAATTTCTATCACACTTTCTATTAATTTCAAATTATCCTCAAGTTTGTGTCTTAGCTCAGAAGAAAAGTGGAGGAAGATATCTTGAGTACAATATGCATTGGTAGTAGGAAGCGTAATATTTGTAATGATTTGTACAAGTTCAGATATTGCACAAGCAATGAAAGTGGTTAGTCAATTCATGGAAAATCTTGGTAGAGAGCATTGGAGTATTGTGAAAAAAATTATCGGATATATTAGAAAAAGTTCAAATACTACATTATGTTATGAATGTTTGGATCTATCATAGGCTATGTTGATGCACATTATGCTAGAGATATTGATAATAGAAAGTCTATCATAAGCTATATTTTTACTATTATTTCTGGAGCTGTAAGTTAGGTTTCAAAGTCACAATCAATTGTGTCTACTTCAATGAAAGAAGTAATGTATGTTGTAGCTACACAAGCTAGTAAAAAGATACTCTGGTTATAGATGCTATTGGAAGAGTTTGGACACAAACAAAATAATATTACTTTATTTTGTGATAGTCAATGTTATATACATAGCAAGAAATCTAATATTTCACTTGAAGACAAAACATATCATAATATAATATCATTTTTTATGAAGGGAATTTGAAGAAGAAAGTATTGATATGCAAAAGATTCACACCAATAGGATCATAGTGGATATTTTGACCAAATTGATAAATACTAAAAAGTTTTAATGGTGCAAAACCTCATGAGGCTTAGCAAGAATGTAAGCACACATAGACAAGTGAGAAATGTGATTTTCAAGTGGAAGAATATAATGACAAAAGGTAGGTGAAACATCACCTTGCCCTAGATGTGTCAAATTGGCAAGGCTAGGCTGGCCAGGCATAGTTTTAGGTGGCCGACTAAGCCACCGTGCCGAGCCAGGCATGACATGGTTAGTTCATTAGGCTAGACCTAGCATGGCCTGTCAGCCTAGAAAGTGGTGAAAGCGTGCCAATCAGGCCCAGACGAACTAGTTCTGGCTTGTATAAGCTGGTTTTTAATTTTTAATAAATTTTAATTTTTTTTATTCAGAATATTTAATAATATTATAAAAATTATAATTTAAAAATTAATTTATAACTATTTAATTATATTTATATACTTTAAATGTTAAGTTTTTATTATTTTTTTTAGTAATTAGTTAATGTTAAATGTTTTAAGTTTTTATATATTTATAGTTCTGGCTCGTATGGGCCAGTATGTGCTGGTTTATAGTTAATGTTAATTGTTAACTATAAATAATTAATTAATTTTCAAATTATTATTTTATTAAATTTAATAAAACATTGAGTTTATTTATTATAATAAACAACTAAAATTTTAATACTAAATGTGTATCATTGTAAGTGCATAAATTAATAAGACATTAAAACTTAAATATGAAAAAAAATTAAAAACCAATGCAAAATGAAAATTCACAAAAAATAAATATTCAATTTTTAAGCATCAATCCATAAAGGCACAAACTCAAAGTAATATCACAAAAAAAACAAACACAAATATAATGTAAAGAATAAATCGAAAACAAATATCAGATATCAATGTCGTAATCTATCAATTGTCAACGTCATCAATTATCAAATCATCCTCAATATCAATATCACACGGATCATTATCAGTAATCAACTCCTCTACTTTTATTGTAATCCCAGCATGATCCTAGATGCCCAAGCTCGAATCCTCTCTATCCTCGATGCAATCTAAAGGCTCAATAATATCTGACCATAATCTTGTTCTTCTATCCGAAATAATGTTCACTGCAACAAAAAAAAGACTCTAATGCTATACTCGACATCGAAGAAGTCAGTAAATCTCATCCTATCTTAGAAAGCATGGGAAAAGTGGACTCATGTAATTTCCACCTATGTAATATATCAAGATTATTAGTATCAGAATATTATAAGATTGAGTAGTAATTGATATCTAAGTACCGAGATAGCTCGCTCCTATTTGATTGTCCACCCCATCATTTTTTTCTTGCTAACTGAATGGAAAAGTCATAATCTCTGAATATGGTATTTATGTTCGTACTTGAAGCCTCACTAGTAATACCACCATACCTAGTATCGTAGTATGTAAAGAGCTCAGTCAACTTCTCATAAATGAACCATTCGGGTGGGTCTTCTTGGTTCATGCATGAGGTAATGCATGAGGAAATACATGAGCTTAGTCAACTATATCACTAAGTATTAGGTCATCTCAATACTTTCTAAATATGCTACTAATGTTGCACATGCACCTGAGTGTAATACAAGTTATGAGAGTATAAACTAACAAACACATGTTCGTCGTGTCATAAATAATTTTCAAGAATTTCATAAATGAAATTCTTATAGCTCACTCAGTGTCATCAATAATAAGTTCGTCACTCTTACTATTGACATAGTCGGATATCACGTGATCGTATCCAACACATGACTCCGACATCAGTTATGTGTAATTCAATGGTGTCTCACATTCGATTAGAATTTCTTCTTCTTAAGATTCACAGACAAATAGAGATTACCGAACTCCTATTGTCTGTGAGGTGTGTGAATATATTTTAGTGAGTTACTGTATGTTTTATAAAGCAAGGGCACACACCTTTCCCCACTTGTACTATGAGGTTAATAATGCGACACATGTATTTACGTGGAAAATCTCTTTTAATGGTTCATCTCTAATATTCCTAACAAACATGTTAATTGCTGCTCCATTATTAACACACTCAAAAATGGTCGGATCATCATGAGGATAGTGAATCTCAGAGAATCCTAACATTTTTTTATTTAGTGTCCATTTTGAATCTACATAGTTGGCGGTGAGGCATGCATAAGATGCATCATCATGACTAGTCTAAATATCAGATGTCACAGACACCACTCCACTATATTCCCTAAATTTATTAATTATTATTTATTTTTCTAACAAATAATACCCTAGTATATCGTACCTAGTTATAGACCTTGAAATCCTATTATATGCAGGCTGAAAACATATCTGCATGATACTAACTACCCTTGGATCCTCCAAAACCCTAATCGAAACCCATCTTGGTGATCATTTTGGCCATGCCTTCCGTTCCTAACTTGTTGTGGTATATGAAGGGGAAAAACTTTAAGACTGAACAAGATTCAACCTCAAAAAACCTACCATTGAATTGGATTTGCATAGGAACTAATGCACCATGTTTTTTTTGTGCATAGTTCGATATGTCTCTTAAGGTTTCCAATCCCACATGAACTCTTACATATTAATATTTTTTTATAATATTTGCACTGTGCCGATTCTTCTTCGGTATCCCTAATATTTTTTTTGTTTTATTATATTAAAGTGAGTCCAAACTACTGAACTTCTTCTAGTTTTTTATTTTTTAGATGTTTGGGTCGAGGCGACTGGTGAAACCAAAGTTTCGGCAGCCTCAGACTTTTTCATAAGATTTTCATTATCTAAATTATAATTAATTTCATTTTTATTATTAAAATTACTATTCGTCATTTGGTTTTATTTTATAGACTAGAGAGAGAAACTAGTCTAGAGAGAAGACGTAGAAGATTTTAGATTTAAATTTTAAATGTTTAGAACTTAAAAACTAATAGATAAAGAAATATTCATAAACCATAATGCGTAAATTTAGCTTTTTTATGTCCACACCGCACGCACACCATAATCCTCAGCAAAACCGAGTCCTGAAGGCAAAATGCCAAAAGCCCGGAACTGATATTCAAAAATAAAAGAGATATAAAATTAGGGAGAGAGATAGATAGATTTATGTTTTGAAAACATAAATCTTAGAATGAGAGGGGGGGGGGGATTTTATACATAAAGAAAAATTAATTTAAAAAAATTATTTTTTTTATTTTTTTTATTTTCTAAAATTAAAAAATGGGCTAAATTTTTGGGATCATTGGATTCTACCCCATATCCGTTGGATGCACAATCCAATGGCTTAAATTTGAATTTTATTTTATTTATTTTTTTTTCCATTGGGTCGGTTTAACCGTCGAACTGACCCAAACAATCCATTCCCAGTAGCTTCGGGTTCTAGAATGGAGACATGGAGGGCTCAGACTCAGGTCTTGAGAGGTGCAAAAAAGGTATATGGGTTGGGTTCAGGCTTGACGGAAATATTTGATCTATCAGGCCTCGGGTTTGGGTCGAGGGCATGGGGCTGGTTCGGGGCATATCTCAGTTTGTGTCAAGATATCGTGCCCACGAACCATTGTACTGAGTCATGCCTGGCCTAGCACATGGCCTAGTTGGCCTAGGCACGGCACGACAAGATATCAGGGACTGAACTGGAATATCATTCTCGTGCTCGACATCATCCCTCGCTCTGGCCTTCCCAAGCAAGCCCGGCACAGGCACGGGCATGGACACGGGTCATTCCCGTGTCATGCTGGGTCAGGCAAGGCCAAGATGGGCTATGCATCGGGCCGAGCTCGAGCCACCTAGCCCGTTTGTCACCTTTAGGTGTTATGTATGTGGCTATAAAACATTATTTTTGGTTTCTTTAAAATTATTTTCAAGGAGTTTATATCATTTAATTGAGAAATATGTTTAATAAATGGAAACTCATAAATTTGTTATCATAAATTAATTTTTTGATAAATTTAGAAACTCATTTACCTGTGTATTTTTATTAGATAAAGTTATTTTTTATTCTTTGGAATTTGCACTTGACTATATGTAAATGGTATCAAAAATCATCATTGATGAATTTTGTTTATAATTTTGAAATTATAATATGCTAGAATATGTTTGTAAAACACTATGAGAAACATTTTAACGCTACATAGGCTAAATGATGTTTTAAAAGAAATTTGAATAAATTTGAAAAAATACATATTTTGATATATGGTTTTGAGGTGACTATTAGTCCTATCAAGGACTTGGAGAACTAAAACTACATGATTATCTGCATAGGCAGGGATGAGATATGCACTTGAAAGAATGACTCTAAAATCCCCTTGTTCACTTGTGGTGGAGTTATGCTATGTAGAGGCGGTGGTTGCCAGGCTGAAAACTGGTAAGACTCTCACATGTCTTTGGATCTTGAGAATGAGCGTGTGTTTTCACCTTTGGGGATGGTAGCTATGCTAGTGCTAGTAGGTTAGTTTTATCCTCTACATGTCTCGTTTTGGTGTGATGAAGTCTTGGTATACAATAAAAAATGCAAGATTGTGAAAAAGAGATGAGATTGAATAATTAATATTTTGTGAACTTAGAAAAACATTTTATGTTTTTATGCATTTGTATAGTTATGTATATATATAATAATGTGTATGAATATTTCAAATTTTATTTTAAAATATTAAAATTATATATTGAGAACATATGTGGCCATGGAAGTAAAACATGGTGTTTTCCATATTTTTTTGAGACTTTCTTATTGGGCATTAGTTGCTCACTTTTATTTTTTCTAGGTGGAGAAAATAGTGATGGACAATCCCAATTTTGAAGCTTCTAGAGCTATGTGGAAGTTTTGGTTTATCTTTTAGTTTTTTTTTTTGTTTTTTTTTTGAAAACTCATTGTATGTTTGGCCATAAGAGTTATTTTGTGTAAATAACTTGACTTTTGAAAGTGTATTTGTTTGCTTGATAGATCATTCATATTCATGCATATTTTGTTAACTTGCTTCTACTTACATTTTGAAGTTGTTGGTGCTTTTTGATAAAACTAACATGAAAAATGGAAAGGAAAGAAACTATTATTGACATGTCTATAGCTTTCTACAGACTTGTAGTCGACCATAAGTAGTATTATTTACACTAAGTATTTTTTTATGATTTTTTAATATAATTCACAAATAAACATCCTTTCCATTATTTTTAAATTTACTTTATGGGTAATTATCTAAAATTATCAAAGCCCACCATTAGAAATACAAAACCCCCTCACATTGGAATTTAAAGCATAATATATAATTTGGTTTGTTATTTATTTTTTAACCCTCTATTTTGTTTCTCTATTTTATATATTTGTGTAGGTACTAGTATGTTGTGAGATTGGATAATAATGGGGGTTTAGTTACCCGATTAGTAGGCTAAGAAATTTTTAGAGCATGACATGTTCTACTATAAAGATCTGACTCATTTCTATTTTATGTAGAACCCTAATTGTTCTATATATATATATACATATATTGTATCCTTAATCGCAAATGTATGCTCGTTCTTCTTATATCTTTCTTGATTATGTAATGAAATATTTTGGTTAATAAATTTGCAAGTATTATGTACTTTTTAGTGGACATAGCTAGTCATATTGAATAGCTAGTGGATCATGTTAGAATTGGTATTTGTTGTGGTTGTATTATCTTCTTCTTGTTCCTTGTGATGTTGTGTTATGTATAATCCATTGATATTATATTCAGCATAATCACTATATATACATAGATGCAAAATTCTAATAATTGGTATCAGAGGGTTTGGTTATGTTACAATTTCTATTACATTGACAAATATTTGGTTCTATTACAAATACTATTATTCTGATTTTGTAATCCATAAATTTTGTTGAAATATCTGGAACATTGAACACCACTATTGAGAAATTCAATGGTAGGAATGATTTTAATATGTGGCAAATAAAGATGCAGGTACATTTGAAGAACGTTGATATATGGAGCCCACCTAGTTGATGGTTTTGGTGCTACTGATGTTGATGTTATTGGGATAACAGAGGCTAAGGCATGAAGGCAAGAAAAGAAAGCTCATTTTATGATTCTCCTTAGCCTAGTTAATGAGATGATAACTGAGTAGAGAGGAGACTACTGCAGGCTTGTGGCTCAAGCTGGAGTTGCTATAAATGACAAAGTCACTCATGAATAAGTTTCTATTAAAAAATATATTTTTCACACTGAGGATGCAGGAAGGGAATCCATAAATATTTAATTAAAAATCTCGCTTTTAAAAGATTTCAAAAAAAATGCCTCCGAAAAAAAATATTTACAAAAACATAAATAAGGTATATGATATTTGGAAAACATATATAATGTATCATATGTATATATTAATCCAATCACGAAAATATATGAGGGAGTGAAACCTTGAGTTAGATTTGTTCATGGCGTTCAACACTAGTTCTCAATATATATGGGACCACAACATAGATTATTACTTAGTCCTTGTGTATATTTTTTTAATTATGAATGAATTGACAAGATACTTCCAAGAATTGATCTCTTAAGATGTTATATGAAACTAAAGATAATACTAAAGAACAGTTAGGTAAGAAACAAAAAATTTGAAGAGTTGCACTCGAGTCCAAGAGATTTATGATTTGATGTAACAATATGAGAAACTTGTAAAATGAGTTTAATCACCTTAAGAATAATAATGATATGGTAATTAAAATGAAAAAATAAGAAGTATCAAATATTAGTAATTTCAAGTACATAGGTTCTATAATAAATAAATTTGGAGAGACTAATGAAAATATATCACATACAATAAATATTGGATTGACCAAATGGAAAGTCATGTATGTTATTTGTGAAAATGTGTACCAAATAAAGGTAAATGGAAAAAGGATAAAATAATTCTTATAAATAAAAAGATATGAAAGAATTATCTAAGGTGGTTTGATTTTTTTTCTAATATAGGCTCCTTAGTATATTGGTTAGGAAGCATGTACTATTCAAGTGGAGAGAGGAAAAGAAGTAAAGAAAGGCCTAGGCGGAATTTAATAGAAATTAAAGATTTGAGAGTAGACATGATTTTCAATATAGCTGATTGGAAAAAAATATTTTTTATTGTTGACTCCAAATAGTTGGGAAGAGCATTAATTATTGATGATGATATGTGTTGTGTGTGTGCGTGTGTGTGTTCGTGTGTTTGTTTGTGTGTGTGTGTGTTGTAGATATGCATATATGTATATGTTTATATATAAGAATAGATATATATATATATATACACACACACACACACACACACATGTAAAAATATAATTGTACAAATATAAATATATATTCTTATATACATCGATGTATATGTGAGATATATTAAAAACATTTCTTTTCTCAATTTTAATCATTGATCAAAATTGATGATGTTAGTTTAATTAGGTGATATTGAGTTAGAAAAATGTGCTTTTATGTTAAAATATAAATTTGATATGAAAAATGGTGAATAATGATACTATATTTAGTAGAATTAAAGTTTTAGAAAGAAAATTAGATGAGTTGGAATTGAAGGATAAATTTGTTTTTTTTACCTTTAAATGAAAGATTAAAAATTTTGATTAATTTTATTTATCTCCGAATTTCATGAGTTTCCTTCTATTTGTCTTGTTCTCTATAAATTTTTCTGTCTCTTATCTCTTAACCAAAATCTCCCAAATAAAGCATAAAATGCATGATTTTAATTAAAATATATTTTATAAAGTTATTAAGCTCAAGAATTCTTCCTTTTAAACAAAAATACTAATAGAATGATTATAATCTTGACAAGAGAATGTAAGGCTGATGTGAGTTAATTTATTTGTTTTTCTTGCTTGACTTATAAAATTAGGCTTGAATTCATTCAAATTCTCTCCCTCATTTTTATGTTCTTTTAGTTTGAAGTTTATTTGAGATTATAAAATTAGGTTTGAAATATTGAAGCTAGGGTTTGATGGTTAAGGCTTGAAAAAGTTTAGTTAAGTTAGAAAATGTCTCAAAATATTTGCAAAAATTTCAAGTTTTGAATCATTAGTTAATATATTTCCTCTATGATATATAGTGTTATGTATTTTCTGATAAATTATATTCTTAAATTTCTTTGAAATGACTATCATTAAATTTACATTATTCATTTGAAATATGTGATGTACATATAGAAACTCATGAATTTGATAATTTCAAACATTATCTCATGTTTTTAGTCCATTATGCCCACACCTAAAAAAACAAAAGTCAAATATATCAGTAACCAAAAAATAAACCATATAGGATTTTGAATAATATTTATATATTGTTATTAAAATAAAAGCATGAACACAACCATGCAAAATTCATTCTTCCAACTTAAGCATGCCCGATAATATGTGTGTGTGTGTGTGTGTGTGTGTAATTTTTAGGAAGAAATATTTTATCCAAAATAAAACAAATCAGCTCAAAAACTATTTGGAATAATTTTCTAAGGATCTTACAGTAACTTATAGTATAAGATAATTGTGTAATTATGTAGCATTATCAAAATGAAATGGCGAATACAATTATATGTTTACATAGAAAAAATTCAATATCTTATAGTATCAATTAGGTCCTACGAGCCTTAAAAAAACATCCTAAAAATATGTGAGAATACGCTTTGTATTTAAAAAATTATTCAACAATTTTTAGATATATTAGATAAATATGAATAGCAACACTTTTTAGATATACATTAATAAATTTATTATTATTATTTTTGTTATACAATTTTTTTTTTGAATAGCATCAAAAATATAAATAAACTATCTTGATAGTAGACTTCAATTGAGAAGAAGGTGAATAACCACCATCTGATGTAAAACATATTTATACAACATTCATGATACCTAAAACAATGTATTTACCATTTACCTCAATCTCGATGATCTTGTTGTATCTTTTATATAGAGGTGTCAGTATTAATGTTAGACGACATAGAATCCAGGAGACATATACATATTGGTGACAAAAAATTTTTATTAAAACACAAAAAAAAACATGATTGACCTAATATGCTCATTCATGTATATACTTCATACTCAACAGTAATGTTTTGCTTATTTTCTTCAAATGGTTGTCTTTGTCATCAATAATAGTTTTCACACATGATGATTCATCTCCTAGCACTCCTCAAAAAGATTCCACATAAACCCATTAAAACTATTTTTTAAAACAATATTCATATCATTTTCAATAGATGATATGAATATTGTTGTCGAACAAACTTTTAATTGAATTCTTTAATCGTATATGATAAAAAAAAAGAGACTAGCAAACTAAATTCATATTTGTAAGGTAAATTCTAATTAAAGTTTTATCTTTGAGAGATGTTATAGACATAAATGAAACCATTAATTATGGTTTTTAATAACAACTTTGCGATGAAGTAAAGTTCAAATAACACATTTAAGAAATTGTGAAAAAATTTACTGATATTGTACATGTAATCATTTCAATCACAATCACTAGTCTTGCTCATTTTTTCAGCTAAAATTATTTTAGATATTTGTCAATATTTTTTATCTAAATTTATTGCTTAAAATCATCATGAAAGTTCAAAATCCCCATTAATATTCATTGATTCTAAGAAAGTTGTTTCAATCACAACATTATGATACATGTCTCTCTATAAAAAATGAATAAAAACTTACTTACTATTTAATTTTTATGTATACATCAAAATTCAGAAAAATCTATGTAGTTTTCCATTGAGATGCAATAAGAATTTAATTTATTTTTACATATTTTACAAAATTGACATATCATTTTTAGAATTTCAAATATTAATTGGATCTTGATTCCATTATTACTACCATTATAATGAA
Organism: Sapria himalayana; assembly: GCA_029783825.1. Lineage (NCBI taxonomy): Eukaryota > Viridiplantae > Streptophyta > Magnoliopsida > Malpighiales > Rafflesiaceae > Sapria > Sapria himalayana. The sequence continues at coordinate 2,081,864 of JAREIK010001258.1, read as the reverse complement.
ATTTTAAAATGTGTCCTCTTACTTTTTTACTTTTAAAAAATTAATGTGATAAAATATTTTTCCAATAGCACTCTTGGATTTCATTTTTAAATTGTTAATATTTTCTTTATATTTATATGTCATATTTTCCTATAATTAAAATCAAGTTTTTGGAATTCAATACTTGTTGTGTGCAAATGTGCTAATGTGCATCCTAAGGTATATGCATCATATTATAGTTTTCACACATAGATCGTAGCGATGCAGATTATCTCATGCTCACTTGTAATGCATGATAACATTTTTTCTATCAAAAATTTTTTAACATTATTTATTTATTATTGATCCATCATTTTTGTAATCATCAACATCTTTTTTTTTTGTAAAAAAATACAAGTATATAAATTTATTTCATTAAATTTGTTTAGATGTTACTATATTTTTTAGGCATAAATTTTCTTTTTTAAATTGTTATTTTATTAAAAACTAAAAGTCGAGACTTTAAAAATGGTTTTTGATGTAATGAAAATTATATAATTTCAATATATTGTCATTGGTGTGCATGAATATTTTTTTGCTTTGTGGTGATTTGCATAATTATTTTAAGAGATTCTAATCGCACATTATTTGGTTTGTTTACTATTCACATTATGTAACTATATTAAGTATTGTTGTTTTTAGAGTAAGATATTTAGTTTCAAATAAGTATGTTGTGTCATGCTTTTAGAATTATTGTTGGAAAGGCATAATTTTAACTTTTTGAGCCCATGAAATGAAATTTTGTATCCTAAGTTTGCTTTATTTTGTGTGTGGTTCTATTCAATTCATATTGATTGTATACGTATTTTAGATCTCATTGAATAGACTAGATTATAGTGATGAGATCTAGCCAGTAAGAATGTGTTTTATTTGATTATGAATTTATGTAGCATGCATCTTTAATTGATTATGAATGTTGTATACATAATCCCCCCACTAAAAATTGATATGCATCTTTAACTAACTTTAGTAGTTGTTTTTGTGCTTTGCTATCTCTTAATTTTTTTTTTGATTATGAGCCATATAACCAAGTCATAACTTTATATTTGGATGTTTACCTCATTGAACATGGTTGGAGTTCTTTTAGAAGTTCTTATGCATGCAATGAGAATTAAATAAATTTATCACTAGTCCAATGACATAACTGAAAGTGAAAATTCATGCTGTAATTAATGAAAAAAATGGCAACAACTTTATTTGTCATTAATGTGCATTATTATATAAAAAATGTCATATCACTAGAGTAATATCTATATAAAGCCATAACAACGAACTATTAAAGGAAAAATGTCATATAACTAGAGTTACATATTCAACTTTATTTGTCATTCTTCCTTCATCCCTTATGATAGCAAGAGGCATTCTAAAACTCGTGATCATATTCTTTCTCAAGATGTTGAGCAGCACATGAGCATCAATGCTATATGTTTGAATTAATTCCACCTATTTCAAGAAATAGTCCACAACAAATAAGTTATCATGCTTGTTAAAGGAAGAAGGGAATGACTCCACGAAATCAATACCCTACAAGAAAAATTCAACTTCCAAAATTGATTGTGACAGCATTGCATTCTCATAAAAGATATTTCTACTTCATTGATATCAATTACACCTTGTTACAAATATGTGTACATCTTTGAATAGATTTGGGCAATATAATCTTGATTGCAGAACCTTTTCTAATTGTTTCATTACCTATGAAATGATCACTACACTTAAGTAAGTGGCAATGAAAAAATATACACTAGTTCCTCTTTGGGTATGTATCTGCTAATGACTTTGATTAGCAACTTGGGTGATGATCAGTAATGATTGTACAATAAGCCCTTCTTAATAATAGTGCTTAACCCTAAGCAAAATTTTATTTCTTTAGGGTGATGTTAACTCTTATGGTATTACCTTACCAACAAGAAAGTTAACAAATTTGTATATCACAAAATTGAATCAACATTGGTAATGATTGGTAACTACTCATTCTAGAACCTATAATTGAATTGGACTTCATAACTAGGCACCTCTAGTCTACAAAGGTTATCAACTACAAAGTTTTCCATGACATTCAAATCTTTAATTTCAACATCAAATTTCTAAAGAAGGATCCACCGAATGAGTCTTGATTTGGCATTTTTTTATCAATGAGGTATTTAATTGTAGACTAGTTAGTATGTGTAGTTACTTTGTTTCCAATAATGTGGGGCCAAAATAGTTCGATGAAAAAAAATAATTGCAAGTAGTTCATTTTTAGTATTGAGCTCTATTAAATGTTTTACTAGCTTATTATATGACATGAAAACTTTTGTCATTCTTGTGCCCGAGAGTTGCCCCAATGGAATAGTCCCTCACATCTCACATTAATTTGAATGGAAGATCCCAATCCCAAAAGACAACTTTTATATCAAAGATTAGTTTTTCCTTCAAATAATTGAAAGCTTTCATACATTCTCATCAAATACAAAGGGCACTCCTTGCATGAACATAATAGAGAGAGATTTAGTTATTTTGAAAAAATTTTTAATGATGTGCCTATAAAACCCTATGTGGACAAAAAAACTTCGAATTCCTTTGACAAATGCAAGAGGTTGTCATTTTTCAATAGTCTTTACTTTTTATTTATCCACCTCTATTCTTTTAGATGAAATACAATGCCCTAGAATAATTCTATTCTTTACCATAAAATGATATTTTTTGCAATTGAGTGCTATATTTATTCCTTGATATCTTAGTAACACTGCCTTTAGGTAGTAATGAGAATCAAAAAATGAAACACTCACTACCAATAAATCATTTATAAATACTCATATTTCTTGGAAATGGTTTATACTAAAATCCATTTATAATTATTTTCCTGATTAGCAACTTTTTTTTATTTTAATAAAAATTTTTTTTAATGAACTGAATTGTTTAAAATGCTTTTGTTTTTTATTTTGATTTTAGATTTTTTTGGTGCATAAAGATTTGCTTATGCACAGAAGATCGAATTATTGGTACTCATTAAATATAAGTTTATTCATAATCACGATATAATTGGACACCCTATCAGTAAGATTGTAATACTAGATTTTAGTAAGTTTATCTTAACTATAGTGAATAATAAAGTTCTATTTTCTAATTCTAGTATACTTGAGTGTATTGAACGAGACCAATATTATATGATAATTTTGTCGTGACTTGTAAAATAAAAAACATTATAGTTGTTATAATCACTATTACTCTTATTCTTAAGGTAATGATTATTTATATATATTTGTTAATATTTATTTTGATTCATAAGGATGAAGTCTTGTAATAGATTTAAGAACTCTATGAATTGGACAAATTTTTAAATCATATGATAAATATTAATCACGAATGAATTCTATATCATATCAAAAGGATTAATGATACTTTCTTAAAAAACATATAAGTTTTGATATTACCAAACCTTATAGGTAGATTTTGATCCGATAATTCAAGTTAAGTGAAAAGTAGCAAGTAAATAATTAGAGGTTGATTAAATTAAATTGTCAATAATTTGATTCAATCAATTAGTATTTATAATCTTAATACTAGTAGTTTAATTTATGATAAGTAATATATGACATAATAAATTAAGAATAAGTGAGGAAATAGAATTATAATTCTACATTAGTATGAATTATAACTAATATAAATTATTATGCTATATAATTTATATTAGAAGCCCAGGATCTTATTCGAGCTGAGGTCCTTTCTATATCCATATTCATAAGCAATAAAAGAAGTCTTATATTTTTTTTATTTGTTGAAAAATATATGTATATACATATAATTAATTTAATTAAATTCTAATTAATTTGATTTTGAAATTAAATTTAATTAATTTTATATGCATTAAATTATTTATAATTATGTATATTTATATTTTAAATAAAAGTATTTGATTTTAAATATTAAAAGAAACTGAACAAATTGAATTAATATATATTAATGCTTTGTTTTAGTTTTGATATATATGAAAATGAAATACATCAATTAGATGATGCTAATTCAACTGTAGCATCATTGTCTTCATGGAACTATTTTGGAACAAAGATTATATGGGAGAAGTCCTTATGGCTAAGCTAAGTTTAAGGTAAGTTTCTTTCTAAAATGCTTACAAATGAAACTATAATAAAATAATCACAATCCACAAGCATTATCGAAATATTTTTTGAGTTCTTGCATTTCTAAAAATGGTATCAGAGGGAGTTATCTTGATATTTGTGTATGGATGGAATGGTTTTTAAATGTTGTTTAAGAATATCTAGTTGGATAACCTAAACAAAAGCAATTTGGTCTATGTTGCCCAAGTGAAATGACGTGACTATGTATGTGAATTCAATGGTTGATTTTTTTTAATTATGGGATGTATTTTGCAATATTTTTTTAATTATTATTTCACATGAGGTTGTAAGTTTTAATCTCATTAATTTTTTGTAATGATGGTGATTGAGATAATGATGATTGTCATGACCATGGTAGTGTCGATGATATTTATAGTTGCTGGAAATGGGACCATGGAAGTAGCCACAAGCAACGGTAGCCCAAGTGACATTTACAATTATCAATGATGGTGAGTGTGGAAGCTTCCATGAAAAATGACAACATGAATGATATTTTGTATTGCTAGTAATGGTGAGTGTGGAAACAACCACAACCAACAACAATGCAAGTTATATTTTCTATTGCTGGGAATGATGATAGTGGAAGTAGCCATGGTCAATGGAAGTGTTGGTGAAATTTATAGTTGTTGGTAATGGTGATTATGGATACAACAATGACCAATGATAGTGCTAGTGACAATTGTAGTTGCCAGTGATGGTCACTAAGGAGGATATCATGACCAATCACCATACTGAAGATTATATTCAAAGCTTAGCAATGAAATATGTGATGGTTGACATACCCAATGGTGGAAGCATCAAAGGTTGTTTCAACTAGTGCCAATAAAGATGGCAGATCACATGGTGGTAATAATTGGGAAAGGCAGATATCAAGCTAGCATACATCGACAATGGTGGAGTACATGGTCAGAATTTCAAATATTTTAGAAAAACTATGCTAGCTTCCATTCTTTGTTTCCATGGACATTGCCCCAATCACGTGGAACTATACCAAGTAGATTTTCTTAGTTTAAGGCACCTTTTATGAGTGAGATGCCCTATAACATACATAATGGGTTATTTTCTTGGATATGTGTGATGCTCTGCCATCATATACTTATAGCATGGTAGTATATGTGACATGCTAATATATGTGGCATAATAATATAAATGGCTTGGTAATATATGCGGCATGGTAGTATTTGTGGCATGGTAGTATATGTGATATGGTAGTACTTGTGGAATAGTCTTATGTGTGTGGCGTGAAGTTATATTTTTGTACTGAAATATACACAAAATTTATTTTAATTAAAAATCATTGGAATAAAAAAAATATCTAAGTGGGTGACGGAGTTCATTAATTGGATCTCATGGTCTTCATTACCAGTTTGAATGTTATGCCAATCAGTTAGAGCATTGGCCCTGGTGCCTTTCCCCTATTAGACTAACTTTTTTGTAGATATACTTAACACCAACAACCATACAGATAATTCTATGGGTTGATAAAATTAGTTTCTTCTCTATCTGAATGATTCATTTAAAAGTCAATTAATTTAGAATTAGGTGATGGGTTATACTTACCTATAAATAAATAATATTCTTTCTATCTAAGTAACTGTTATTATTTATAGAACCAAAGATAAATTATCAATTCAATCTTGTTTGATACAATCGCTACTTAGATAACAAGATTAATAAGAATTGACTTGTCTAAACAAATAATGAATAGTAGATATACTCCCATTGAGTCATACTATTTATTAGACTGATGAAAAATTCAATTAAGAAATGTTTGAGGGAATAAATTCTTATAATAGAATTCTAACTAATAATGCTCGTTGACAAACTTTTTCAGAAAAATATCTTAAAACCCGCTCACCACCATTGTCAAAGAGAACAAATACGATCAAACCAAAATAACATAGATTGGAATAGAAATGTTGACGTTATCCAGACTTTTAGATTTGTGGCTAGATAAACGTCAAAAATGGGCAACCAAAGAGAAAGCCAAGCCTTATGAGAAATGGGTGAAAGCTCAAGAAATGTCTAGATGTTATATTTTGGATTCCATGTTACATATACTACAGCTTCGACATTAGTCCATGGCTACTGCCTATGACATAATATATAATCTCAAAAAAATAATTAAGAATTAGATTATTCTGCCAGGAAGCAAGCCATATAAGATCAAATGAACATTTTAATGACTAAAAACACTATTATGAAAGATAATATTCTCAAGATGATTAGTCTTCTAAATGAACTAGAGATCCTTGGAGCTGAGATTGATTTAAACTCTTAGATTATTACTATTCTTTAATTGCTACTAGACTTCTATATGCAAATTTTCCTGGATTTCAATATGAATAGACTTGATTGTAATTTAACACAACTACTTAAGAAATAGGTGTTGGTTGAAAGTATTATCAGAAAACCATCTGAAGAATTTGTAGCTGAAAGAACTTCTTCTAAACCAAAATAAAATAAGAAAGAGAAATTTTAGAAGCATGCCCAAATCCCCTAAACATCTCTTATGATATATGTGGGAGTCAAAAAGTCAAAAGGAAAATATTTTCACTACAATTAGTTAGAAAAATAGACGAAGTAGTGTCCAATTTATCTTAAAAAAGTAAACAAATAGAGTAAGTCTCAATTACTAGTGGTTGAGGCATGTTTAGCGGTGGGATAATCATGGGTGCTTAGTGTGTAGATATGGGTGCCACTAATCATGTTTCTAATTCTTTGTAATAATTTAAAGAAACTAGATAATTAAGTAATGGCAAGATTGATCTTCACATGAAAAATAATACCAAGGTAGTAGCTATTGTAGTGGGAGTTTTCATACTTCAGTTTGAGAGAAATAATATTTTAATTTTAAAAGATTGTCGTAATGTACCTTGAATAAGAAGAAATTTAATTTTAGTTTCCAGTTTAGTGAGAGATGATTTCTCTCTTTTATTCAATGATTTGGTAATAAGTTGCTTTAAAAAGATTATTTGTTCTTATACATTGAAAGACAATATTTATATTATTAAAATATTTTTTTTCTATTGCAATAATATGGGTCAAATAGCATTAATTTCTTACTACATTAAAAAAACATCTTCTTGAGTTGAATCTGACCTATCTCTAGCACATATGCCCAAGCCATATAAATCTAAAATGTATTTCGAGATTGGTTAATAATGGACCCTTTGGTTCATTTAAAGTGGAGACACTTTCAATATGTGAGTCCTGCTTAGAAGGAAAGATAACCAAGTAGTCCTACATAGCTAAAGGCTATAGATCCAAAGAAGTACTATAGTTGGTATATTCTAATCTATGTGGACCCATGACAATCCAAGAAAAAAGTGGTTTTGAGCACTTCATCACTTTTATTAATGATTACTCAAGATATGCATATTTTTATTTGATGAATAATAAGTCCAATGTCTTTGAAAAATTCAAAGAGCATAGGATAGAAACAGAGAAACATCATAATAAATACATCAAAATATTATGATCTAATCATGGTGGTGAGTATTCTTTGGCGAGCTTAGGGATTACTTGTTAGATTAAGCGATCACATCCTAATTATCCGCACCTGGTACTCCATAGAAGAATAGTGTGATAGAAAGAAGGAATAAGACCTTTATATACATGGTGAGGTTAATGATGAGTTATTTAGATATGCCTAATTTTTTATGGCGATAAGTATTATAAATTGTGACTTATGTTTTGAACTTGGTTCCATTTAAGTCATTACCTGCAACTCCAATCAAATTGTAGACTGAGAGTAAACCAAGTCTAAAACACATTCATTTATGTGGTTGCCCAGCACATGCTAAAAGATAAGACAGATAAGTTGGAAACAAAAATAGAAGTTTGTTTGTTTGTGGGATACCTTAGAGATGCATAAAGTGATTTGTTTTATAGTTCAAAAGACCAGAAGATCATTTTTAGTACCAATGCTTGATTTATAAAAATTGACTATGTAGCAAACCAAAAATCCAGAAGCAAAATTGTTATAGAGATATAAAAAAAAGATAAGCTTATCTATGCTCCTTCAATTATAGATGGAACACCACATGGTGATATCTCGGTTACCTCATTACCTCATCATAATGAGAGGACTATGTGTGATGGTATGGATATTGAACTTTGTGAACCTTTCATACAACCCAAGGGTGGTGATAATAATGGTTCACATAGATTAGTATCTATATAGCATGGAACTAAAAACATACAACCAAAAGGAGTGCTTCATCATAGTGGGAGAGTTATTCATCAACTAACATAGTATACGCTCTTGGGAGTGTCTTATTACAAAATCTCTAATGAAAGACTGAGATATAGTCTTTATTTCACTCTTGAGATGGCTATATACTAATCCTAGAATCTATGATGAAAGACTCTGAGATAAAGATGTAGAACACTAGCAAAGGGCTATAAATTAGAAATATAGCCAATATAATTCAATCATGTATATGATTTTATAGGACCACCTGAGGGGATAAAACCCATAAAATGTAGGTGGATCTATTAGAAAAAAAGAGGGATAGATGGTAATGTTTAGACTTATAAATTTAGGCTTATATTAAATGATTTTCCTTAGAAAGAAGGAATCAATTATGAAGAAACTTTTTCACTAGTAACAATATTAAAGTCAATCTAGATTATTTTGTCTATTACAACTCATTATGACTAAGAAACTTGGCAAATAGATGTGGAAACTACATTTTTGAATGGATATCTCAAAGAATGTATCTATATGATGCAACCAGATTGTTTTATAGAGAATGGCTAAGAACACATGTTGAGTAAGTTGAAAAAGTCCATTTATGGAATGAAATATGCATATAGGTCTTTGAATACTCATTTTGGTTAGGCATTAAGTCTTATGACTTTGATTAATGTCAAGATGAGTATTGTATGTATGTAAAGAGATGTGATAACAATATGGTATTTTTGATAGTGTATCTTGATGATATCTTACTCATTGGAAATGATATAAGTTTATTATCTACAGTTAACATCTGGTTATTGAATCAATTCAATATGAAATAATTAGGAGAAGCATCTCATATTCTTGGAATCAAACTTTAATGAGGTTGCAAGTGAAGAATGTTGGGCTTTTCTAAAGCTATTTATATCGATTATATATTAACTCGATTTAGTATGAAAGATTCCAAGAAAGGTTTTCTCTCTTTCAGATATGGAATCACTCTATCAATGAAACATATCCCAAAAACACTCAAAGACATAGAGAAGATGAAGGTAGTTCCTTATGCATTTGTAGCAGGAAAACTCATATATGAGATGCTTTACACTAGATTTGATATCTATTATGTTGTTGGAATGACAAGAAGATATGAAGCTAACCCAAAACAAGTACATTGGATAGTGGTGAAACACACAATCAAATACTTGAAAAGAACTACAGATTATATATTAATATACTAAGCAAACAATCTTGTACCTACAGGGTATATAAACTCAAATTCCAAATTGGATGGGGATTTGAGAAAATCCACCTTGGGCTATGTATTTATCTTGGGAAGTGGAATCATAGGTTGGAGAAGTATCAAGAAATCTTATATTGTTGATTCTACCATGGAAGTTAAATATGTGATAGCTTCAAAAGTAGCTAAGGAGGCTATGTGGCTCAGAAACATCCTAACATATATAAAGGTCATTCCTTTTGTGTAATTTTCCATTACATTTTATTGTGATGATAGTGGAGAGGCTGAATATTCAAAGGAGCCTAGAACCCATAAAATGGCAAAAAATACATCGAGCACAAGTATCATCTAATAAGAGAGATTATGAAAAAAAGGGATGTGCTACTAACAAAAGTGGCATCAACAAACAACTTGACATATCCTTTTATGAAGAGCCTTCCAACTAAAGTTTTTGATAGATATCTAGAAGGGATGGAAGTCAAATATGTAATATTATGGATTTAGACTATGGGAGATTGTTGGAACTTGATAATACTAAAAGTTATTTATGATTATTTTTCTGATTAGCATCATTTTGTTATTTTAGTAAAAAGTTTTTTTAATAAGCTGAATTGTTAAAAATACTTTTGTCTTTTATTCTAACTATGGATGATTCAATGTATGGAAAATATCTTATACATAAAAGATCAAAACATTAGTACTCATCAACTCTAAGTTTGTTCCTAATCTATATAGAATTAGATATCCTATTGGTAATATTATAGTATTAGATTTTAGTAAGTTTGTCTAAACTACGGTAAATGATAAAGTTATGATTTCTAGTACTATTACACTTGAGTGTATTGAATGTGACTAATATGTTATAATTAATTTTTATTGACTTGTAACAAAAATACACTTAGTTATTATAATCACTATTACTCTTATTTTTTAGATTATTATTATTCGCATATTTTTGTTAATATTTATTTTGATTCATAAAGAATGAAGTCTATAAATAAATTTAAGAACTTTATAAATTAGACATCTTTATCAATCATATGGTGAATATTAATTACTAATAGAATCTATATCTATCAAAAAGATTGTTGATAGCCCCTTGAAGAAGCTTATAAGTTTTGATATTACCAAACCCTACATGTAGTTCTTGATCTGGCAATTCAAATAACTTAAGTGGAAAGTATCAAAAAAATAATTATAGGTTAATTGAATTAGATTAATAGTAATTTGATTCAATCAATGAGTGTCTATAATCTTAAAATGAGAAATTTAAATTATAATAAATAAAAAATGACATAATTTATTTAGGATAAGTGAGTGAGTATAATTTTAATTATGCAATGGTATGAATTATAATTAATGTAAATTATTGTGTAAAAAAATTTATATTGGAAGCCCGAGATCTTATTCGGGTCGGAGTCCTTTCATAGCCTTATACAATAGTTATAAAAGTAGTCTTAATTTTTTTATTTGTTTGAAATATATGTATATAGATAATAAGAATAATTAATTTAATCATATTCTAATTAATTTGATTTAGCAATTAAATTTAATTAATTTTATATGCATAAAAATAATTATAATTTTTTATATTTATATTTTTGAATAAATATATTATGATTATAAATATCAAAAGAAACTAAATGAATTGAATTAATATATATTTATGTTTAGTTTTGGTTTTGATATATATAAAAATATAAGACATCTATTTGATGATGCTAATTCCATTGTAACATTGTTGTCTTCTCGAAACCATAGTGGAATAGAGCTGATACAATAGAAGACCTTTTGGATGAGCTCAATTTAATATAAGTTTCTTCCTACAATATTTACAAATGAAACTACAATAGAACAATCATAATCTGCAAGCCATATCGAAATATTTTTTTTGAGTTACTTAAAAGATGTTCAGAAATATATTTTCAACCATTTCAGGAAAATATTACCTTCGTGCATATTTGAAAGATGCAAGGTGTATTATATAATCATAATGAAATCTTATGAAAGGCAAAGGTGCCAAAAGTAAAAGTGAATATTATATTCTCTTGATCTTCTAATGTATTAGAAATCTGATTGTAGTTAGAGTAACCATTAAAAAATAATAATATTGATGACTAGATAGTCTATTCAACACTTGATCAATAAATAACATTGAATAATGATCCTTATAGATGGTGTTGTTCACCTTTTGAAAGTTGATACATATCCTACTTTATTTTATTATTCTACAAAAAATTAATTAATCTTTTTTATTTTTTATCACTGTCATATCTCCTTTTTTGGGTACAACCTATACATGGCTCACCCGTGATCTATTAAAAAAGTGGTAAATAATTCATGCATCTAACCACCCCAGCACCTTCTTCCTGATGACCTCCTTCATTATTGGATTTAATCATCTTTGAGCTTCAACTGATGGCTTGTGGTGGTCCTCTAGCAAAATTTGAAGCTTGCACAGATAGGGTATAATAGTCTTAATGTCAGCTAGAGCCCAATCAACAATTGGTTTGGTAATTCTTTCTCATCAATTATAGGAGATTGCTTAATTGATAGGATTGGCTTTTTACCACTTTCACGCAAATCCTCAAAATACTTTCTCATATTTGGGCCAATGGAGTCCTTCCAACACAAATAATTTCTTACTTATTTATCTTTTATCTCTTTAACACCATTAAGGTCAAAAATTAGTGTAGTTTCTAATGGGCTAGTATGAATCCATTGGTTAGATGTTATAGCCTCAACCACATCTACCTAGATTTACTTTCATAAAAATATTTTATAGTGTTTACCATGACCAAAAATGATAATTATTCCACTTTTATGCTTAGTTTTGATTCTCCATTTTGGGCCTCAATTAGGGCTCTATACGTTGCCAAAAATGGCATTCCATTTTAAATTCTGATTTTAAATATTAACAGAAATTGAATGGATTGAATTAATATATATTAATATTTAGTCTTGGTTTTGATATATATATATATATATGAAAGACATAAGTTTGATGGTGCTAATTCCATTGTAGCATTGTCATCTTTGTGGAACCATTTTGGAATAGGGGTGATACAAAAGAATTCCTTTCAGCTGAGCTAAATTTAAGGTAAGTTTATTTCTACAATGCTTACTAATGAAACTACAATAAAACAATCACATTCTGCAAAAAATATCAAAATATTTTTCATGTTTCCAAATCCCCAACAGCATTTTCTTTTCAACCATGTCAAAAAACATTACTATCATACATATTTGAAAGGTGAAAGATGTATTATATAACCCTAATGACATCTTATGAAAGGAAAAGGTTCCATGTTGATAAATGAATGCTATTTTTTCTTGATCTTCTAAGGTAATAGAAATCCGATTGTAGTTAGAGTAACCATTAAGAAATAATAATATTTATGACTTGATGGTCTATTTAATATTTGATCAATGAATGACCCTGAAAATTGATGCTTATAGATGGTGTTTTTCAACTTTTAAAGTTGATATATATTCTATTTTATTTTATTATTTTATAGGGAATTAATGTTGGGACTTCGATAAATTTCATCTCATAATTTCATAGTGGACCAGGATCCCACTAATAATCCAAGTGAATACATTAAATATTGGACAAGGATGTTACCTATTGTAGCATAAAAAAAACTTTTGATTCCGAATGATTTAGTCGAATCCTAGCATAATCGAGTGTTTGTGCCTCTAGTAGTATCCACACAAATGTATCTTTGTTATTTTTTTCATTTTCTATCTCTACCATTTTATATAACATTTAGGTTTTTCACACACATTTCTAAAAGGATGTGTCATTAACTAAAAAGACATGTCATTAATAAAACTTTTTGATTTTTAATACACCTTTATAAAAGGAATGTGTCATTAATGAAACCTTTTGGTTTTTCACACATCTTTCTAAAAGGATGAGTCATTAATGAAACATTTTGGTTTTTTCACACACAATTTTAAAAAGATGTGTCATTAACTAAAAGAAGAAACGTGGTATTTAAGTTTGGGCCTATTTTAAAGGTCCAAAAATATACTAATTGGACCAAACTTTTTAATCCAATTAGCTTAAGATTTGAAATAAATTTTAAACTTAAGATTAAGCCTAGTTTATGTTTCTCTAACTAAAATAAAATAAACTCCAAATATATATGTGTGTGTGTGTGTTTTTTTTTATGGGTGTACCCCAATAGTTATCGTAATATTAGCAGTGACTTTATAATCTCATTTTAAAGAAACATGTAATGAGCGGTATTTATATATACATCATTTCTACCTAAGTGATGAAAATATAATAAATTCGAGTAAACTAACTTAAACAAATAAGGTCAATATCTCATATTGGCTTATTTGAGCATGACCATGCATTTTAGTAGTCTTACTCAATCAATGAGCCAACAAATATATTTATGTTATATAAAAAGAACAAATTCCATCTGGATCAATCACATCCCTCTACATAATTTATTGTATACCTAGTAAACAACCCTATAACCATCCTTGTTATAGGTGGCATTTGCTAAATTTAAAGTAAACAACTCCTTATGTAGGGAACCATAGTGACTTTAGGCAAAAGGATAATTCATACTAATAGTCAACGTGAGAATGTGTATAACACTTATATAATAATCCATGCAACATTCTCATAGCGAGTCAATTCAGTATATTTTCTCCAACATATACTCATGTATTAACTTAATATCTCATATTAGCTAACATGCATGCCAGTTTTTATGTATTAATATTTCTCTTTAATATTAATACTTGACTAGGGACAATTTAGAGTAGTATTCGATAGAATATATCACTCTATGACATTATTATATTCATCTATTATTTGCACAGATCTAAATAAATATAATAATCATAAAATAATATCTTTTTTACATATAAGATATGATAAAAAGTCCTAAGGGGGCTATCTAATGATTAACTTTTAGGGCATACTCTAATAATTAATTCATCTCTTTTATTTTTTATCACTATCAACTCTCCCTTTTTCAGTACAACCTATACATGACTCACCCATGAGCTATCAAAAAAGTGGTAAATAAAACATGCATCCAACCATTTCATCACCTCTTTCTTTACTACCACCTTCATTGTTGGATTCAATCATACCTAAGCTTCAACTGATGTCTTGTGGTGGTCCTCTAGCAAAATTTAAAGCATGCACAAATAGGGTATAATAGCCTAAATGTCAACTAAAGTCCATTCAATAATTGGTTTGGTAATTATTTCTCATCAATTATAAATGGTTGCTTAATTGATGGGATTTGTGTTTTACATCTTTCGTCCAAATCCTCTAGATACTTTCTCATATTTGGGCCAATGGAGTCCTTCCAAGACAAATAATTTCTAATTCTTTATCTTCTAATTTTTAACACCATTAAGGTCAAAAATTAGTGTAGTTTTCAATGGGCTAGTCTAACTCCATTGGCTAGACACCATAGCCTCAATCACATCTACCTATAATTACTTTCACATGGATATTTTATAACATTGAACACATCAAATGCTACCAACTCTACTCTTATGTTTAGTTTTGATTCAACATTTTGGGCATCAATTAGGGCTCTACTCATGGCCAAGAATGGTATCCCTACTATGATGTGAATGTTTCTATCATCTATTATATCTAATATGACAACTCTGCTTCTATCATCTATTATATCTATTATAGTCTGTTTTGTGTCTTTTTGCCATTGGATCCCAAAGGTATAAGATATATAACTATAAATAATTGTCTCTGACTATATGTATAACTATAAAATATTATACATAACTATATTTAAAAATATAATTAACAACATATTTTTTAATATATATTTTATATATTAGTATATAAAAATGTATTTTACCATATATATACCTATATAGAGGTGTAAAACGAAATGTGCTGGGTCGGCCCGACCCATATTATAGCTTGCCTGACCGTGCTTTCATGTCGGGCCAGGCACGACATAGTTCTGTGGAGGTCAGCTCGGCATGGGCCCATGGCACAAATCTGCTGGGTTCGGCCCGGTCGGGCCGAACCCCTAATTTAAAAAAAAAAGTTAGGGATTCGGTGCGGACCATCCCGCCGGCTCACTGCCGAAACCCTAATTTAAAAAAATTAGGGTTTCACGGCACATGTCGAGGTACCATAACAATTGGCCACGATACCATGCCAGGCCAGGCAAGGCACGAGGGCCGGTTTGCCTCGGCACGACACGACACAGTTGGTGTCGTGGACAGGGATGGCACGGGCACAGGCACGTGAAATTCCCATGCCATGTCGGCCCAGGCACAGCCGAATCGTGGCCTGCCTCATGCCTAGCCGGGCTAGCCCAGCTCGGTTGACTCCTCTAAACCTATAGATAATTATATGTATACATATATAAAATTATATTAAAAATATATATATACCTACATGTATAAATATAAGTATACCTATATGTGTAACTTTATGTATAACCACATGTAAATATATTTATAATTACTTGTATAATAACATACAACATTATATGTAACTATATGTGTATAACTATATATAAATATTTATATAAATATATAAAAATATTTGTATTACTATATAACACTTTATATAATTAAATATAACTATATTTGTAACTATATGTAAATCTATATATTTATTTATACCTTTATATATTTATGTATAACTATTTGTATGAATATATCTATATATAACTATATGTTTAACTATATAAAAATATTTATAGCTATATATACTATATGTATAATAATATATGATTATTTAAATAATTAAAATATTTATATAATTATATTTATGTATAATAATATTTATATAATTAAATATTTATAGCTATATTATTATACATATATTTATGTTATATATACTATATATAACAATTAAAATATGTATATTATTATACTATATATTTATGTTATATATTTATATAATAATTAAAATATGTATAATAATATTTATAGCGATATATACTATATTTATGTATAATTATATAAAAATATTTATATAATTAAAATGAGATTTATGATTTATTATATATGGTATACCGGTTATAGGTTTGATTATTTAGGAGTTTTGTTGGTTAGGAGTTTAGCAATTTATGTTTTTAGGCATTTTGTGGTTTATAGGTTTTATTTAAATAATAAAAAAAAATTTTTAGATTTTTTCTGATTTTCAAAGGTTATAACCTTTGAAAATAAGATAATTTTTAAAATTTTTTTAAATGTGAATACCATGTATAATTATTTTAATCTTACTAATTATATATCATATAAATTAAAAATAAACAATTTTAATGATAGATATTATAATAATGATCAAAAATTAAATTAATAAACTATTAATAAAAATATAAATTTTAATTAAAATATATTTACATGACGCAAAATGATTCAAAATCAAATCAAAATATATTAATAATTAATAATTATTAATTTTTAAATTTTTCCTTATTTCTGTAAGCTTATATTTTTTTAAAAAAAAATCAATTATTTAAATAATGTTTGTCTCGCTCAAAATTTATTTTGTAATTAATTTTTGTAAAAAATTAAACTATAAATAGTTAAATTAAATATTTAAAATTATAATAAATAGACATAAAATGAGATTTATTATTCTATAAGTAGTATATAGATATTAAAAGGTTTATGTATATATGGGTTTCGTAGTTTATGAGCTTACTGATTTAAGTAAGCAGGCATTTAATCGTCTATAGGCTTTATTTTAAAAATGAAATAACAAAAATTTATTTTTATTATTTTTTCTCATATTTTCAAGGTTATAACCTTTGAAAATATAATAATTTTTAAATTTTTTTCAAGATTAAATACAATATTTATTTATAATAATCATAATAATTATATATAATATAAATTTGATATAAACAATTTTATTGAGAGATATTCTAATAATTCTCAAAAAATAAATTAAAAATCTATAATGAATAAGATTGATATTACTTAAAATATAATATGAACACCAAAAATGATTCAAAAGCAAAGGAAAATGTATTACTAAATAATAATTATTTGTTTTAAAATTTTTTTTATTTTAAAAAGTTTTTCTATATTTTATTGGTGAAAAATAATTTTTATAAATTATATCTATCTAACTCATAATTTATTTTGTAATTAATATTTATATAAAAATAAACAAATAACTAATTAAAATGAATATTTTAAATTATAATGAAAACAATAATATTAAGAATTATTATTTATTATATAGGGTATACTGGTTTAATTTAAATTAGATCTGTCTCACTGATAATTTAATTTGTAATTAATATTTCTATAAAAATAAACTAATAAATAATTAAAATAAAAACTAAAAATTATATAGAATACAAATTTAAATGATATTTATGATTTATTATTAAAGTATACTAGTTTAATTATTTAAGCATTTAGAGGTTTTGTCGTTTAGGAGTTTAGTGATTTATATTTTTAGGCACTTAGTGGTTTATAGGTATTATTTAAACAATAGAATAACGAAAAAAAATTTTGTAATTTTTTCTCATCTTCATAGGTTATAACCTTTGAAAACATAATAATATTTAAAATTTTTGAAATGTAAATACAATCTTTAGTTATATTATTATTAATAATTATATATCATATAAATTCAATATAAACAAATTTATTGATAGATTTATTAATAATGATCTAAAATTCAATTAATAAACTATTGATAGATATTATAATTATCCTTTATTATATAGGTTATATAGGTTTAATGCTTTAAGTATTTCGGGGATTTTGGGGTTTAGAAGTCTATAGATTTAAATGTTTTGGTATTTAGTGATTTTTAATTTTTATTTAAATAATAAAATTATAAAAAAATTATTTTTTTGATTATTTATCATTTTTGAAGGTTATAACCTTTGAAAATATAATAATTTTTAAATTTTTTTTCAAAAGAAAAAATAATATTTAGTTATAATAATCTTAATAATTATAAAACATTAAAATTCAATGTAAGTAATTTTATTGATAGATATTATAATAATGATCAAAATATAAATTAATAAACTATTATTAATAAGATTGATAGTAATTAAAATATAATTTAAAAACCTTTTTACAATGATTCAAAATCAAAGTAAAATATATTAATAAATAATAATTTTTTGTTATTTAATTTTTACTTCTTTATATAAGCTTATATTTTTTTTTGAATAAAAAATAAATTATTAAATTTTATTTGTTTAACTCATTATTTATTTTGTAATTAACATTTATATAAATTATAAACTAATAAATAATTAAAATGAATATTTAAAATTATAATGAATACAAATTAAAATGAGATTTGTAATTTATTATATATGGTATACCGGTTTATTAGTTTCATTATTTAGTAGTTATGTTGTTTAGGAGTTTAGCAATTCATGTTTTTAGGTATTTTGTGGTTTATACGTTTTATTTAAATAATAAAAATAAAAAAATATTTTTTTTTGATTTTTTCTGATTTTCAAAGGTTATAACCTTTGAAAATAAGATAATTTTTAAAATTTTTTGAAATATGAATACCATGTATAATTATATTAATCTTACTAATTATATATAATATAAATTCAATATAAACAATTTTAATAATAGATATTATAATAATGATCAAAAATTAAATTAATAAACTATTAATAAAAATATAAATTTTAATTAAAATATATTTACATTACGCAAAATAATTCAAAATCAAATCAAAATATATTACTAAATAATAATATTTAATTTTTAAATTTTTCCTTCTTTTTATTAGCTTATATCTTTTTTTATTAAAAATCAATTATTTAAATAATGTTTGTTTCGCTCGAAATTTATTTTAAAATTAATTTTTGTAAAAAATTAAATTATAAATAATTAAATTAAATATTTAAAATTATTATAAATAGACATAAAAATGAGAATTTTTATTCATTAAGTAGTATACAGATGTTAAAAGGTTTATGTATTTAGGGGTTATTGTGTTTACGAGCTTACTGATTTAAGTAAGGAGGCATTATTGGTCTATAGGCATTATTTAAAAAATGAAATAAAAAATAATTATTTTTATTATTTTTTATCATATTTTTAAGGTTATAACCATTGAAAATATGATAATTTTTAAATTTTTAATCAAGAGTGAATACAATATTTATTTATAATAATCATAATAATTATATATAATATAAATTCAATATAAACAATTTTATTGATAGATATTCTAATAATTCACAAAAAATAAATAAAAAATCTATAATTAATAAGATTCATATTACTTAAAATATAATTAGAAAACTTAAAATGATTCAAAATCAAATGAAAATGTATTGCTAAATAATAATTATTTGTTTTGATATTTTTTTTAATTTAAAAAGTTTATCTATATTTTTTTGATGAAAAATAATTTATATAAATTATATCTATCTAACTCATAATTTATTTTGTAATTAATATTTATATAAAAATGAACAAATAACTAATTAAAATGAATATATTAAATTATAATGAAAACAATAATATTCAGAATTATTATTTATTATTTAGGGTATACTGGTTTAATTTAAATTAGATCGGTCTCACTGATAATTTAATTTGTAATTAATATTTCTATAAAAATAAACTAATAAATAATTAATATAAAAATTTAGAATTATATTGAATACAAATTTAAATGATTTTTATGATTTATTACTAATGTATACTAGTTTATTGGTTTAAGTATTTAGAGGTTTTGTCGATTTGGTGTTTAGTGATTTATGTTTTTAGGCACTTAGTGGTTTATATATATTATTTAAAAAATAAAATAACAAAAAAAAATATTGTAATTTTTTTTCATTTTCATAGTTTATAACCTTTGATAATATAATAAAACATAAACTTTTTGAATTGTGAATACAATCTTTAGTTATATTAATATTAATAATTATATATCATATAAATTCAATATAAACAATTTTATTGATAGATATATTAATAATGATCAAAAATTAAATTAATAAACTATTAATAATAAGATAGAGATTAATTAATAAACTATTGATAGATTTTATAGTTATCTTTTATTATATAGGTTATATAGGTTTAATGCTTTAAATATTTTGGGGGTTTTGGGGTTTAGGAGTCTATAGATTTAAATGTTTAGGTATTTAGTGGTATATAAGTTTTATTTAAATAATAAAATTATAAAAAAATTATTTTTGTGATTTTTTATCATTTTTGAAGGTTATACCCTTTGAAAATATATTAATTTTTAAATTTTTTTTCAAAAGTAAATATAATATTTAGTTATAATAATCTTAATAATTATAAACATTAAAATTCAATATAAGTAATTTTATTGATATATATTATAATTATGATCAAAATATAAATTAATAAACTATTATTAATAAAATTGATAGAAATTAAAATATAAATTCCTAACCTATATACACTGATTCAAAATCAGTGTAAAATATATTACTAAATAATAATTTTTGTTTTTAAATTTTTATTTCTTTTTTAAGGTTATATTTCTTTTGATTAAAAATAAATTATTAAAATTATATTTGTCTCACTCATTATTTATTTTGTAATTAACATTTATAAAAAAAATAATCTAATAAATAATTAAAATGAATATTTAAAATTATAATGAATAGAAATTTAAATGAGATTTGTGATTTATTATAAATGGTATACCGGTTTATTGGTTTGATTATTTAGGAGTTTTGTTGCTTAGGAGTTTAGCAATTTATGTTTTTTGGCATTTTGTTGTTTATAAGTTTTATTTATATAAAAAAAATAAAATTTTTTTTTTCGATTTTTTCTGATTTTCAAAGGTTATAACCTTTGAAAATAAGATAATTTTTAAAATTTTTTGAAATGTGAATACCATGTATAATTATATTAATATTACTGATTATATATCATATAAATTCAATATAAACAATTTTAATGATAGATATTATAATAATGATCAAAAATTAAATTTATAAACTATTAATAAAAATATAAATTTTACTTAAAATATATTTACATGACGCAAAATGATTCAAAATCAAATCAAAATATATTACTAAATAATAATATTTAATTTTTAAATTTTTCCTTCTTTTTATTAGCTTATATCTTTTTTTATTAAAAATCAATTATTTAAATAATGTTTGTTTCGCTCGAAATTTATTTTGTAATTAATTTTTGTAAAAAATTAAACTATAAATAATTAAATTAAATATTTAAAATTATTATAAATAGACATAAAAATGAGAATTTTTATTCATTAAGTAGTATACAGATGTTAAAAGGTTTATGTATTTAGGGGTTATTGGGTTTACGAGCTTACTGATTTAAGTAAGGAGGCATTATTGGTCTATAGGCATTATTTAAAAAATGAAATAAAAAAAATTTATTTTTATTATTTTTTATCATATTTTTAAGGTTATAACCATAGAAAATATGATAATTTTTAAATTTTTAATCAAGAGTGAATACAATATTTATTTATAATAATCATAATAATTATATATAATATAAATTCAATATAAACAATTTTATTGATAGATATTCTAATAATTCACAAAAAATAAATAAAAAATCTATAATTAATAAGATTCATATTACTTAAAATATAATTAGAAAACTTAAAATGATTCAAAATCAAAGGAAAATGTATTGCTAAATAATAATTATTTGTTTTGATATTTTTTTTAATTTAAAAAGTTTATCTATATTTTTTTGATGAAAAATAATTTATATAAATTATATCTATCTAACTCATAATTTATTTTGTAATTAATATTTATATAAAAATGAACAAATAACTAATTAAAATGAATAGATTAAATTATAATGAAAACAATAATATTCAGAATTATTATTTATTATTTAGGGTATACTGGTTTAATTTAAATTAGATCGGTCTCACTGATAATTTAATTTGTAATTAATATTTCTATAAAAATAAACTAATAAATAATTAATATAAAAATTTAGAATTATATTGAATACAAATTTAAATGATTTTTATGATTTATTATTAATGTATACTAGTTTATTAGTTTAAGTATTTAGAGGTTTTGTCGATTTGGTATTTAGTGATTTATGTTTTTAGGCACTTAGTGGTTTATATATATTATTTAAAAAATAAAATAACAAAAAAAAATGTTGTAATTTTTTTTCATTTTCATAGTTTATAACCTTTGATAATATAATAAAACATAAACTTTTTGAATTGTGAATACAATCTTTAGTTATATTAATATTAATAATTATATATCATATAAATTCAATATAAACAATTTTATTGATAGATATATTAATAATGATCAAAAATTAAATTAATAAACTATTAATAATAAGATAGAGATTAATTAATAAACTTTTGATAGATATTATAGTTATCCTTATTATATAGGTTATATAGTTTTAATGCTTTAAGTATTTAGGGGCTTTTGGGGTTTAGGAGTCTATAGATTTAAATGTTTAGGTATTTAGTGATTTATAATTTTTATTTAAATAATAAAAATATAAAAAATTATTTTTGTGATTTTTTATCATTTTTGAAGGTTATAACCTTTGAAAATATAATAATTTTTAAATTTTTTTTCAAAGGTAAAAATAATATTTAGTTATAATAATCTTAATAATTATAAAACATTAAATTTCAATATAAGTAATTTTATTGATAGATATTATAATTATGATCAAAAAATAAATTAATAAACTATTATTAATAAGATTGATAGTAATTAAAATATAATTAAAAACCCTATTTACAATGATTCAAAATCAAAGTAAAATATATTACTAAATAATAATTTTTTGTTATTTAATTTTTACTTCTTTTTATAAGCTTATATATTTTTTTTGAATAAAAAATAAATTATTAAATTTATATTTGTCTCATTATTTATTTTGTAATTAACATTTATATAAAAATTAATCTAATAAATAATTAAAATGAATATTTAAAATTATAATGAATACAAATTTAAATGAGATTTGTGATTTATTATATATGGTATACCATTTTATTGGTTTGATTATTAGGAGTTTTATTGTTTAAGAGTTTAGCAATTTATGTTTTTAGGCATATTGTGGTTTATAAGTTTTATTTACATAATAAAAATAAAAAATTTTTTTTTAGATTTTTTCTGATTTTCAAAGTTTATAAACTTTGAAAATAAGATAATTTTTAAAATTTTTTGAAATGTGAATACCATGTATAATTATATTAATCTTACTGATTATATATCATATAAATTCAATATAAACAATTTTAATGATAGAAATTATAATAATGATCAAAAATTAAATTAATAAGCTATTTATAAAATTATAAATTTTAATCAAAATATATTTACATGTTGCAAAATGATTCAAAATCAAATCAAAATATATTACTAAATAATAATATTTAATTTTTAATATTTTTTTTCTTTTTATAAACTTATATTTTTTAAAAAAAAATCAATTATTTAAATAATGTTTGTCACACTCAAAATTTATTTTATAATTAATTTTTGTAAAAAATTAAACTATAAATAATTAAATTGAATATTTAAAATTATTATAAATAGACATAAAAATGAGATTTATTATTCATTAAGTAGTATATAGATGTTAAAGGGTTTATTTATTTATGGGTTTCAGGGTTTATGAGCTTATTGATTTTAGTAAGCACGCATTTAAAGGTCTATAGACTTTATTTAAAAAATGAAATAACAAAAAATTTATTTTTATTATTTTTTATCATATTTTGAAGGTTATAACCATTGAAAATATAATAATTTTTAAATTTTTTTCAAAAGTGAATACAATATTTATTTATTATAATCATAATAATTATATATAATATAAATTCAATATAATCAATTTTATTGATAGATATTCTAATAAATCTAAAATATTAAATTAAAAATCTATAATGAATATGATTCTTATTACTTAAAATATAATATGAAAACCTAATATGATTCAAAAGCAAAGGAAAATATATTACTAAATAATAATTATTTGATTTGAAATTTTTTTTCTTTTAAAAAGTTTATCTATACTTTTTGGATTAAAAATAATTTATATAAATTATATCTATCGAACTCATAATTTATTTTGTAATTAATATTTATATAAAAATAATCAAATGACTAATTAAAATGAATATTTTAAATTATAATGAAAACAATAATATTGAGATTTATTATTTATTATTTCGGGTATACTGGTTTATTTTAAATTAGATATGTCCAATGAAAATTTAATTTGTAATTAATATTTCTATAAAAATAAACTGATAAATAATTAAAATAAAAATTAAAAATTATACTGAATACAAATTTAAGTGATTATATGATTTTTTATTAATGTATACTAGTTTAATGGTTTAAGTATTTAGAGGTTTTGTCATTTAGGTGTTTAGTGATTTATGTTTTTAGGCACTTAGTGGTTTATAGGTATTATTTAAACAATAAAATAACAAAAAAATATTGTAATTTTTTCTCATTTTCATAGGTTATAACCTTTGAAAATATAATAATATTTAAAATTTTTGAAATGTGAATACAATCTTTAGTTATATTAATATTAATAATTATATATCATATAAATTCAATATAAACAATTTTATTGATAGATATATTAATAATGATCAAAAATTAAATTAATAAACTATTAATAATAAGATAGAGATTAATTAATAAACTATTGATAGATATTATAGTTATCTTTTATTATATAGGTTATATAGGTTTAATGCTTTAAGTATTTAGGGGGTTTTGGGGTTTAGGAGTCTATAGATTTAAATGTTTAGGTATTTAGTGGTATATAAGTTTTATTTAAATAATAAAATTATAAAAAAATTATTTTTGTGATTTTTTATCATTTTTGAAGGTTATACCCTTTGAAAATATATTAATTTTTAAATTTTTTTTCAAAAGTAAATATAATATTTAGTTATAATAATCTTAATAATTATAAACATTAAAATTCAATATAAGTAATTTTATTTATAGACATTATAATAATGATCAAAAAATAAATTAATAAACTATTATTAATAAGATTGATAGCAATTAAAATATAATTTCAAAACCTATATACAATGATTCAAAATCAATGTAAAATATATTACTAAATAATAATTTTTTGTTTTTAAATTTTTACTTCTTTTTATAAGCTTATATTTTTTTTTGATTAAAAACAAATTATTAAAATTATATTTGTCTCACTCATTATTTATTTTGTAATTAACATTTCTATAAAAAATAAACTAATTATTATTTAAAATGAATATTTAAAATTATAAAGAATACAAATTAAAATGAAATTTGTGATTTATTATAAATGGTATACCAGTTTATTGTGTTGATTATTTAGGAGTTTTGTTGTTTAGGCATTTATCAATTTATGTTTTTAGGCATTTTGTGGTTTATAGGTTTTATTTAAATAAAAAAAATAAATTTTTTTTTTACATTTTTTCGGATTTTCAAAGGTTATAACTTATGAAAATAAAATAATTTTTAAAAATTTTTTGAAATGTGAATACCATGTATAATTATATTAATCTAACTATTTATATATCATAGAAATTAAATATACACAATTTTAATGATAGATATTATAATAATGATCAAAAATTAAATTTATATACTATTAATAAAAATATAAATTTTAATTAAAAGAAATTTACATGATTCAAAATTAAATCAAAATATATTACAAAATAATAATATTTAATTTTTAAATTTTTCCTTCTTTTTATTAGCTCATATTTTTTTTATTAAGAATCAATTATTTAAATAATGTTTGTCTCGCTCGAAATTTATTTAGTAATTAATTTTTGTAAAAAATTAAACTATAAATAATTAAATTGAATATTTAAAATTATAATAAATAGACAAAAAATGAGATTTATTATTCATTAAGTAGTATATGATGTTAAAGGGTTTATGTATTTAGGGGTTTCAGGGTTTATGAGCTAACTGATTTAAGTAAGCAGGCATTTAATGGTCTATATGCTTTATTTAAAAAATGAATTCACAAAAAATTATTTTTATTATTTTATCTCATATTTTCAAGGTTATAATCCTTGAAAATATAATAATTTTTAAATTTTTTTAAAGAGTGAATACAATATTTATTATAATAATCATAATAAGTAAATATAATATAAATTCAATATAATCAATTTTATTGATAGATATTCTGATAAATCAAAAAAAATAAATTAAAAATCTATAATGATTTAGATTCATATTACTTAAAATATAATATGAAAACCTAAAATGATTCAATAACAAAGGAAAATGTATTACCAAATAATAATTATTTGTTTTGAAATTTTTTTTCTTTCAAAAAGTTTATCTATATTTTTTTGATGAAAAATAATTTATATAAATTACATCTATCTAACTCAAAATTTATTTTGTAATTAATATTTATATAAAAATAAACAAATAAATAATTAAAATGAATATTTTAAATAATAATGAAAACAATAATATTGAGATTTACTATTTATTATTTAGGGTATACTGGTATAATTTAAATTAGATCTATCTCACTGATAATTTAATTTGTAATTAATATTTCTATAAAAATAAACTAATAAATAATTAAAATAAAAATTAAAAATTATACTGAATACAAATTTAAATGATATTTATGATTTATTATTAATGTATACTAGTTTAATGGTTAAAGTATTTAGAGGTTTTATAGTTTATGAGTTTAGTGATTTATGTTTTTAGGCATTTAGTGGTTTATAGGTATTATTTAAATAATAAAATAACAAAAAAAATATTTGCAATTTTTTATCATTTTCATAGGTTATAACCGTTGAAAATATAATAATATTTAAAATTTTTTGAAATGTGAATACAATCTCTAGTTATATTAATATTAATAAAAATATATCATTTAAATTCAATTTAAACAATTTTATTGATAGATATATTAATAATGATCAAAAATTAAATTAATAAACTATTAATAATAAGATAGAGATTAATTAATAAACTTTTGATAGATATTATAATTATTCTTTATTATATAGGATATAAAGTTTTAATGCTTTAAGTATTTAGGGGCTTTTGGGGTTTAGGAGTCTATAGAAAATAAACAGTTTTATTGATATTAATAAAAATATATCATTTAAATTCAATTTAAACAATTTTATTGATAGATATATTAATAATGATCAAAAATTAAATTAATAAACTATTAATAATAAGATAGAGATTAATTAATAAACTTTTGTAGATATTATAATTATTCTTCTTTTTATAAGCTTATATTTTTTTTTGAATAAAAAATAAATTATTAAAATTATATTTGTCTCACTCATTATTTATTTTATAATTAACATTTATATAAAAAATAATCTAATAAATAATTAAAATGAATATTTAAAATTATAATGAATAGAAATTTAAATGAGATTTGTGATTTATTATATATGGTATACCGGTTTATTGGTTTGATTATTTTGGATTTTTAGTGTTTAGGAGTTTAGCAATTTATGTTTTACGCATATTGTGGATTATAGGTTTTATTTACGTATTAAAAATAAAAAAAAATTTAGATTTTTTCTAATTTTCAAAGGTTATAACCTTTGAAAATAAGATAATTTTATAAATTTTTTGAAATGTTAATACCATGTATATTTATATTAATCTTACTGATTATAATTTTTTGAAAGCTCTCCATCAAAGACTCTCCTTGTGATGACTCAAAATGTGCCCAAATGAAGGATACTCTATATGCTTCAACAATAGGAATCATCATGTATGCAATGAAGTGCATGAGACCAGATATTACGCATGTAGTGGAAGTTATAAGCAGATTCATGAGCAATCCAGGTAAACAACAATGGGAAGCAGTGAAGTGTATCTTGAGATATCTGAGAGGCACCATGGATAGAGTCTTATGCTTCCAAAGAAAGAATATGGCATTAACAGGATATGTTGATGCTGATCTAGCAGGATGTGATCTCGATAAAAGGAGGAGTACTACTGGATATATTTTCACTTATGGTGGTACGGCCATATCATGGGGTTCCAAGCTGCAGAAGATGGTTGCTCTGTCCACTACAGAAGCTGAGTATGTTGCAAAGACTAAAGCTAGTAAGAAAATGGTGTGGTTGCAAAATCTTTTGTCTGAATTGAAAAAAGAGCAGAAGAATAGTGTTCTTTACTATGATAGTTAGAATACTTTTCACTTGGCTAAGAATCCTACCTTCCATTCAAGAACTAGGCATATTGAGTTAAAGTATCGCTATATACGTCATCTCTTGGAGAAGATGATCTTGCAGCTTATGAAAATTCAAGGTGAAGAGAATCCTGCTAACATGTTGACTAAGGTTGTAACCTTAGAAAAGTTGAAGCTTTGCATGGCTTCAACTGGCCTCGAAGCTTGAGAAGATGAGGCATTGGCACTACCAAGCCGCTCTTGAATTATGGTGAGAAGTTGGAGAGAGATAGTTAGGTTTTTAGTCTCCAAGTGGAAGATTGTTGAGTTGTGGAGCCCAAAAGGACTTGGCCCAAATTCTTAGGGGAGCCCATTTGATATTAGGGTTTGGTCTTCTATTATGTATATCTCTCTTGTTACATTGTAATGTGAACTTCTTGTGTGAATATTGCATAACAAGGGCGAGGGTCGAGGAAGAGGGGCGAGGGTGAGGGGTGATGGCGTGGGCGAGGGCGTGGGCGAGGGCGAGGGCGAGGGGCGAGGGTAGTTTAGGACTTACGAAATTATTTTTAATTTATTTTTAGTTTTGTGACTTTTTAAAAAATATCGAAAGTTTAGTTTCTAAATATTTAAATTTTCTAAAGAAATACCCCAAAACATAACTCCCCTATTATCTTTACATATATGTTGGGAAATTTCGCTTCCACGTTGTGATTCAGAAGAGAAGAATAACAAAGAACAACAAATAATATTTCCACAACCACAATCCAAATACGACACAATCAAAAACAAAATAGAACCCACAATAGAAACGCACGAAATAGTATGGGTCACTAGTCATTCAACACGACTAGTTACATCCACCAGAAAAATTCTTGTGTATTTACGGATTATAACCAAAATAGGAGTCTAGAATGTCTTATAGTTTATGTGCAGAAAATAGTCGTAATGAAAATCACGCAAAGAGAAGAAAACAATGGAGATGAACAGTTCCACACACTGAAAAATAGCTGCCCGAAAACATAAAATAAAAACAATTTATATTAATACAATTTCTCGGTTTAATTAACCGGAGCGGGTCAGATCACTCGGATGGGCCAGGTTTTGCTCCAAAAATTCTTCGGCTCACTGACCGGATAGTGAAACCTCCATTATTGTGCTATTGCTGCATTCCTGGCCTCTTAATATTTTCTTTTCTGCACTCACATGAAAATTTTAAAACAGATATATTTTGGTTATACAAAATAGATAATCAAAACAAATTATATACAACAATATACTTTATAAATACATTATTAAATTTGTGAAAATCCACTTTTAATGTGAAAACCCCTCACATCAACTTTTAAAGTATTTTAACTCATTTTGAATTATATTAATCAAACTTAGCTCCTTGTAGATGTATAGAAAGAGTATTTAAGGGTCATGACATATATACATTCATAAATAGGAGCAATTATATTTGTGTTTGCTAATTTTAGTAAAATATAATTGAAATATTGGTTGATATTGGAAATATATGTGCATGCATTTGGTTGTAAAGAGATGTTTGTATGCCAAAACATAATAATTCTAGTACATTTATATATTCATTTATTGATAATTAAGTAATCATACATAAGTGAATGAGTTATTAAGTGGATACACATAATTGTGCATATACATATGGGATAATATATAAATATATATTGTGTACATAATTGGAAAATTTTGTATACAATGAAAACATGTGTGCATATATCCATCCATTGTTGGTCTACAATGAAAACATGTGTGCATATATCCATCCATTGTTGGTCTACAATGAAAACAATGAAAACATTTGATGTATATAAATATTGAGTTGTATGTACATATATCATTAATTCATAAATGTGCATATGTGGAATGTTTGGTATATGTATACACATCACATGATTATAGCATGTTTCTATAAGGTTTATTTTTATTACAAGTTCATTGAATATTTAAATGTGCACGTGGATGAAAGATGGTCAAATGTTTTGTGATGTAGAAATGTTAAATTCATTTTATATATACACACACACATACACAATAGAATCTCGTTAAATTAATATTCAATAAATTAATACTCTCTAAAATAATATTTTTCTTCACTTGGGCTAGTTAAAAAATTATTAATTTCAATAAGATATTAAGATAATCTATTTTTAGAAAATTCCTATATAAACATATGGTCCCATTTATATCATAAATTAATATTTTTTTTAATTACAAATATAACTAAGACAATTTAGTGAATTAAGATTCTAGTGTTGTTTATTTTTTCTTAAAACTTAAATCTAGTTGGAGCTTTTCTCTAATTTTTCTTATTGTATCCAAAAGTTTTGGTATTGTATTCTTGAAATGCACCAAAATTTTGTGAAGAGTCCTAAATATGATAAGTACTTATTTATGTGTGGCACCTCATCCCCTAGGGGGTCCCATTCCTTTCATCATATAATACAATGTGCAATAAAATAAAATTTTTTCAAATGTAACATATATTTTTTTCCATTTTATTTGCTCAGTGGAATAAAAAACACACAACATATTATTTATGCCACAACCAGCTATCCTTCACATGTGCATTCCCACATGTGGATCTATCATCTACTCTAGATCTGTACCTAAAAGAGGTCCCGCAATGGAGTGAGCAAAGCTCCTAGAGGTAAACTCCTACAGGGCTACTCCCTATCTAAGTACACGTAAAACATCATGCATATATGTCAATACCCACTCAAGTATAATGTTTATATGAATATAATTATGGATGAAATATTTATATGCCCATATTCCTGAGTCCCATCAACTCTCTCACACATGTCGAAGCCCAGTGTGACATATTATATATATAGATATATACATATAATATGAAATATTTAATTTTTAAAAATTATTCCAAAAAATACGAACCTCCTCCAAAAAACATGCTGGACATTTCTCCAAATAAAATATATTCTTCTTGAATAAATTCTGAGAAATATGAACTTCCTACGAAAAACATATTGGACATTTTTTGACAAAATTTTTTTTTTCCTTTGATATTTTCTAAAAACCACCATGTAACTCTACCTAGATGTTGTCTCAATTTGATTTTACAAATTTATATTAGTCATACTCCAGAAAAATATCATGCAACTCAGTCTGGACATTGTCCCAATTTGTGTTTGCCAAATACAATACATATACCTTTATATGTGTGTGTGTGTGTGTCATGAACTCACCCATGTATATAGAATATTCCCGTGCACATGAATATAATTATGTTATTTACGATTAAATAATATTTCAGACACAGCTATAACAATCCAAACCCAATTCACATGAACTAAATTTTATTAAACGAAACACTAAAACTTTTCACCAATTAACCATTTCCAATAACATTTCTAACAATTCGAATTGAAATATAAAACATGATTATTTATGGCCTTTAAATAGAAAGAAATTCCAATAGGAGAAAACCACTACATTCTGGAAAATTTCTTGGAAACTTTATAAATTTGATATCAAAATGAAGATCTCATCATATAGAGGAACTTTAGTTCTTTGACTATTCTATTCCGACTCCAGAATAATTCTTATGATCAAAATATAATCAATGGAACTTTTATATTTTTTTTCCTCTACATAGTGACTCTCTCTCTCTCCCGAAGTATATTTTTATTTTTCTCCCCTTTATCTAGGTTTTCGGATTCACGTCGTTTTTTTTGTTTTTTTATTTTATTTTACTTTATTAAAGAAATTATTATTATTATAATTTTTTTACACATGACATCACATGGCGTAGCCACATGTTGACATCGTGGCACGGTCTTCTGATTCCATTTTTTCTTCATATTTATTTATTTATTCTAATAATTATTTAAATAAATTTAAAAAATAACAAAATTTTGACTTCCTCAAAATTTGACGAAATTTGTCACCGAAGCTATATTTTCCAAGACGAATTTAATAGTGAAATCCATTTTATCATTATAGTTCTAATATGTTGAGTTTATTTTTCTTATTGAAAAATTACTATTTTGCCCTTTTTCTAGAAACAAATCATATTATTTATTTCTTCATTTTTTTTTCAGGATTTCACATTATGCATAACTGGTTCCAAAGGTATTGTATCGTCTTCAACTTCAACATTAATATTATTTTGAATGATGGTATCCACAATTTCTTCTAAACTCTAAACCTTTGAACATATATCATTATTACTCAAGTAATCTAACAAGTTATTGCCACCCATTTTATTGTGGTAACCAATATCATTAATAATGACCTCAAGTTCATAAATATCATTTTCACAAGTGGGTTCATATAAATTCCTTTAAATTTTATCCAATGAATGAATTTTGTAGTGTTACAAATAATTCACTAGTCTCTTTTTGAACATTTATCATTTAATAAATATGATATATAACATCTTGTAACCTCTTTAAACTCATCTAATCAAAATTCAACTTCATTGAATTCCAAAAAAACTCTTTAAATTAATAAATATTAATTTATCAATTAATTAATATCTCTATAAAATGATAACATTTCATAGTCTTAGTAATATTAATTTATAGAGGTTTTACTCTCTCTCTCTCTCTCTCTGTGTAATGTTATCGATCCTTTGTTTTAAAAAGAAATAATTTCTTTTACTATAAGTATTTTTTAAGGTTTGTAAACATAGATAGATATTTTTTTTTTGTGGTTATATGATAAGATAAGTGCAAGAAATGAAAATAGAAGCTCATAAGACTACTTAGGAAAAATCATGTTATATAATGAAAAAGGAGACTTATAAGAATGTAGCAATTGTATATATTAAAAACCTAAAACTCACCTAATAATATTTTTTTTGAATTAGTTGCTTGTTCCCTACAAAATTTATATTCGAGGCATCAACTACTTGATTTGATTTACATGAATGATAGTTTATTACATAGTCATAATATTTTACTAGTTTCAAACCACCATCATTATTTCACATCAAATGCATTTTAAATGAGAAAATAATAATAATAATAATAATAATAAAGACTATTGATTAGTATGAATTTTACATTTTCACCACATAAATAAAGTATCTAGAATTTAAAGGCAAAGATCAATATTGTCAAATCTAATTCAGAATCAAATATTTTTTTCCCACCCTCCTTCAACTATATAGAAGCATAAGTAATGAATTTGCATTCTCCTAGCTACTATTATTTATTATGATATGTATTTTTCATTCAATTATGTAACTTTGATATATGGGAAATATAATACATACAAATATTATAAATGTATTTTATATAAATGAAATAATTATTTAATGTATAAAAAAAAATGCTACACTTCTGTGTATGTAGAAAAGAGCTTGTGGGCAAGAGAATGAAAAGAAATAAATAGAAAAGTTTAAAATGTTTGTGAAGAAGATCTCTAATTGTCAATTGTGTTATTTCTTAGTATTAAACAAAACTATATAAAGAAAATTTATAACTGAAAGAATGTCCTCTAGATCAAGAGAACCAAATAACACTAATATGCAAGGGAAAGGGATATATCAATAACATCTCTAATTTTATTATTTCCTAGTGTTAAATTAAACTTTAAAAAAATTACCACAAAAAGTATGTGTTAATAAAAAAACTTGAAGAAGAGTCCTCTAGGCCGACACAACAAAATAACACTAATATTCAAGGGATGATATGATTGGTGACTAATCTACTTGCTTTAGATAAAAAGATAATTAGATATAACAATTGATATATCATTAAAGGAATTACATACTTCCATAGAGAAACTTTGATAGAAAAACTGAGACTTAGAGAATTTGTTACAAGTGTACACATGGAAAGAATAAGTAAATTCAACAAAAAAATAGGTTGAGTACATGGACTTGCCTAATCATCAAAATAATTATGCAATTTAAGAATTATGTGGACATGCAAAAAATTGGGAATCAACAATAATTAGATAAACTTGGAGAGAATGTCATGAGAATATTTTAAGAATAAGATAGCATAGGATAACAGTCAGTAGGTGAAAACATAACCAAATATGAAATGTTGGCTAGATTCATGCTATATGCAAGGGATAACAAAAAGAAAGTTGACGACATCAAACAAAGATAGAATAGAACTGAATAAAATTGCAAGAGTATTTTCCCATTTTTTGAATTCAATACTATTAGAAAAAATTAAACATGTGCAAATTGAAGATAAAGAACCAACAAGATAAAAGGCCAACAAAATAGGTGGAAGAAGGGATTACCACTTATTTTTTTTATCTTTGGCTAGGGTGATAGAATTTATGTGTGACATAACATTGTAATTCATAAATAGATATTAGAAAAAGTATGGTTGACTCAATACTTGTGATGCCCCAAAATCCAAGTGCCCATTTGATGAACCATCAACCAACGGCAAAACTTGTGGATGTCGGGTAACCTGATGCCACCATGTTATGTCTCAATTACCGAAACTCGTACTTGAAATAAAAAAATCAAATAGATTCCCAACTATAAGGCTAGATTCATATCCCAAGTCAAACACTTATAAACATATGCTCTGGTGTCAAGTCATGATGCCCCTTGCACTGGTATTCTTTTTACTATCCAACTATTGCCAAAGTCACAACTACGATTCCAAAATAAAATTGGCTCACTACTCATTTATCAAGTTTCAAGAATTGCAGAATGGCATATAAAATTCCTAATAGTTTATGTTTTATCATAGCATTCACACATAAGCATGTAAATGTCGAACAACACATTATGTAATCACTTTTACTTGGAACCCCAACAAGCTACAATCCAATTTTTTTCAAAATTGCTATCTCAACTAGTTGTCATCCACTAGTGTCTACCCTGCTCCTGAAATACTTTCCGATAGTGAATCATGTCCAATAAAAAATATTCTTACAAGGACATTTTTTCTACTAAGTAAGCATGTAATGTTCATAAATAAGCAATCAACATTCATCATTCCAAATACAAATCCAAAAAGCCAAAAATAGTATGTATATATATATATATATAATGAGATGAGACTCGAATGTAAACCATGTTTATAGCCTTAATCAGCTTCCACCATACCATGCATTTGACAATATATGGTAAATATATTATTGATATATACATCAAATAAGTTCTTTTAAAAATAAAACTTGTTCATTTGTAAACAAAATATTTTATGAATGTCACTATTCTAAAATACTTTTTAAATCAAATCTTGTCTTTTAAGTAGCATATATTTTTGGGGTCTCATTGTAGGAATGTCACATGCCTACAAATATTTTGTAGTATTTTGCCAATGGAATGTCTAATTAGTCTAGGTCTTTATCCCAAAGGAATATCTACCATTGCTTGCTATTACATAGATACATATCTTTTTTTCATACTATATAATATTTTGTGACTCTATAGGTCACCATCCAATGGTACCAAGGCAACACATCCTTGACCATGCACTCACACCCATATAAATGTTATGTTCTTTACTTATATAATGCAATGTCCTAATTCATATTAATGTAATACCACACATGAATGGAAACTGTAGCACATGCATCTTACTGTCTACCTTGGGTAATCATACCACAAACATATAATTTCTAACCTATATTCTATCTCAATATAAATCACAAGTCAATCCACATGACCACAATCACCCATCCATATCAAGATATTCATCTAGTATTTTCATCATGTTTGAAAATTAGGCATAAACTTGCCTTTAACAATTTCTGTGTGAAGGAATTGGAGAGCCCCCCAAGTTCATCTACAATTACAAGTTTTTCATGTAATTGATATGTTTCAGATATGTAATTTCAAATATATTATTAACCTATAAGTTTAATTTATAGGTTACAACCCAAACCATTTGAACTACTATAACCAAACTTACAACCCAAACCATTAAAATAGTTTCTGTTTTGATGACTAAAATTTCTCCCTTAATTAAATCTCCAATTCAAGATCATTTTAATAAATTCAGTTTTTGATGCTCTCTAAACATTTTTAGAGAATTTTTTATCTATCACTTATATTTGAAATCATCTAATTTGAAGGCTCATAGGTCAGATTATGGCCAAAACTAATTTTGGGTTAGAAGTGAAATTTTCATAAAATTTCTCTAATAATCTCACATCATTTATTTTCACCCAACTCATTATCAATAACATTTGAATTTTTTTGAATCCATCCATAAAAAACAAAGAGAACACACACATAGAAGAATACAAATAATAACTATTCCCAATGCATCTTCTTATGATGAAATTAAACCAAATAAGAAGAAATCATACCTCAAGAACCAAAAGGGATTTTGTGAACCCTATTTATTAATCCCAAAATCTCATTTTCCCCTAATGTGCTCTTCTAGACTTCAGCATAATTTTTCAATCTTAATCTCCACACATAGTTCGCATTGAATTGGTGAATTTTTATTTTTAGATCAACTAAATCTAATAAATGGATCTTCATAGATCCAAAAGAAAAGTTTTTGGAAACACTTCCGTTGTTTCTTTTTATCCCCCTTCCTAATAGTTATCTTTCCCTTTTGTATAACTAGATTTCATTTTGTTCTATTCTTTCCTCTTTACTATCCATATACTATTTATAATAACCCTAACTTACTTAAGTTGGGTGCTACATCTTTAGAAACATCATGATATTAGGAAAACTTGAATTTCAAGAAAAAGTTGCGACTTTAGAAAAGATCAATGAAATTGTGAAAGAAAGTCATGGTTATAAAAAGGTTGCACCTCCAAAGGAGGAAAATGTCGTGGCCTTGGAAAAGGTACAACTTCATTGAAGAAAATCTATGACCTTGAAAGAAAATCATAATATTTAGAATGAAAGTCAGAACTTAAAAAAAATCATGATATATGAATAAGTTTGCAACTTGTTACACATGTTTTGATATTTTTGACATGTCATAACTCCAAGGAAGTGATGCCAATGCCTCGAGCATTACTACCAAGTATCAACCATGAGTTTGAGCGACTTCTAATAATGTCTCAAACTATCATGGGTCTTTTTCATTCTCCAAGAATTTAGAAAATATTCTTTCAATGAATTCAATTTTATTTGGAATTTTATATTCTTTCCCCCAAAAAAAATTGTCTTTAATTTCACACACATACAATTTCAATTTACATATATATACAATTATTATTTAACACCAAATAGCTAAAATATAATTTTATTTTCAAATGAGAAAGGATAATTGGCACGTATAATGTCTTCATGCTCTCTTGTTCCTCCTCTATTTCTTGATGATGCCACAACACTTTACTAACCTCGTAATATTTCCTCACAATTTTTTTTCCTGCCTATCCAAAATATACATTGATACCTTCTCAAGGGTTCATCAGTATCAATAATGAGTTTGCTTTTTTCCACTACATAAGTCAGATCTAGAGCATACTTCCAGAGCATGAAGACATGAAATTCTACATTAATAGTCAATAAGCTTGGTGGTAAAGCTAACCAGTAATCCATCATGCCTAACCTCATCAGTACCTCTAAGGGTTCAATAAATCTCAGTGGTAGCTTTCCCCTCTTGCTGAACCTGACCACCCCTCTTTTGGGCACCACTTTTAGAAAGATGTGATCTCACATCTCAAATTCTAAAGGTCATCACCATATATCAGCATGGCTTTTCTACTAGCTCTGAGCTATTAGAAGATATTTTCATATCACATCCACCTTCTTATAGGTATCTTTAATCAATTCCAGACCTATAGTGATTTTGTCTCAGTTCCATCCAACAAACTAGATATCGACAAGGTCTCCCATAAAGTATTTCATAGGGTGTCATCTGTATGCTTTTGCATGGTAGTTGTTATTATAACCAAGCTCTAATAAGGGTAATTACTTTTCTCAGCTACCATTGAGATCAAGAACACATGCACATAGCATGTCTTCTAAATCCTGGATGATTTTTTCTGACTAGTCATCTTCTTAGGGATAAAAAGTTGTGCTCGTCATCAACTAAATCCTAATGATTTGATGAAAATTTTTCCAAAAGTGAGTCATAAACTTGGGACCTCAATTTGATACTATAGACACTAGTACACTATGTGACCAAATACTTTTTTATATGCACAACCTATAAAAACTCTCCAAAGAGAAAGTCATAAGTACTACCAATAAATGTGTTGACTTAGTAAGCATGTCCAATTTGACATGCACTGCATAATGTCCATGTGATGTCCATGATAAATAAGTCACAAAAATCTATCACAATGTGTGATGTCCACTCAGCTACCTCTAAGAGATGTAGTAATCCCATTGGCCTCTGGTGCTCAACTTTCACTTGTTGACACATGAGACATTAATGAATAAAGTCCCCTATATAATTTTTCATCCCACACTAGTATAATATTAGCAATGAATATCATAATATATTTTTGTGTCACCTTAGTTCATAGTAAATCTAGAGCAATGAAACTCCCTAAAAATATTTTCTCTCAAATATATTGACTGGGAAACTATAACCCTTCTCATATATCAAGACTATCATTCATGTGAATGGCCCCACCTTCATCACCTTTATCTGATCGTATTTGATCCTAGATGAACAATATCTCTATGTCTTCTTATGCTTGTGACTCAATCACCCTGTTCAAAAAATAAGGTGTAGCCACTAAACTCCCTAAACTATCTTGAGTCTGACCCTTAAATGTAGCATGAACTATTTCATAGTTTCAAACATCTATCATTCCTGAGATGCTAAACAAGCTAGTACACCTCATGATTTTCGACTAACTTCATCAATCATAACAATTGCTCTACTATGATGGTGATGAAACATAAAATCCTAGACTTCCAAATACTCCATCCACCTATATTGGCGATTGTTGGGGTCTAACTATGTAAAAATATATTTCATGCTCTTGTGATCTGAGAATCCCTCAAACTATTCACTATATAAATAATGGTATCAAATCTTCGAAGTAAGATAATAGCTCCTAGCTTCATATCATGCATGAGATAATTTTTCTCATGATTCTTAAATTTCTGACAATAATATGCTATTATTTTTATAAATTACATCAACATACAACCAAGTTCATCCTTGGGAGGTATCATAATACAATATGTACATATGTTCCTTCTCTATAATTACTAGGATAGGAGCTGAATAAAGCCTCCTCTTCAATTCTTGGAAAGCTTTCTTGCATGAGTCATTACATGTAAACTTGACTCTTTTTGAGTCAGTTTCATCATAGGCACAACCAATTAGGAGAAGTTATCAATGAATCTCTTATATTACCCAACCAATCCCAAGAAATTACATATATCAAAGACTAATTTTAGTTTCACCCAACTCATAATTTTTTCAACTTAATCCTAGTCCACATATACACTTGTGAATCCATTATCTTGTGTCACAACAATCTCTTTAGTTAGTCAAAACTCACACTTACTAAATTTAGCATATAATTGGTAGTCTCTCAAACGTAGGAGAATAATCCTCAAGTGCACCTCATATTCCATCTCAGACTTAGAGTAAATCAAGATATCTTCAATAAATATCACAACAAACTAATCTAGATAAGACTAGAACACCCTATGTATGAGGCCCATAAATTCCATACAAGTATCTATCAATTCAAATGATATCATCATGAACTCAAAGTATCCATACCACATCATAAATACTATCTTAATAATATTTGCCTCCATAACCCTCAACTAATGATAGCTGATGTGAAGATTTATATTCAAGTAAACTCATGCTCCTCTCAATTGATCAAACAAACTATTAATCCTTGATAAAGGAATCATATTCTTGATAGTAACTCTATTTAACTATCAATAATATATACATAGCCAAAGAGTCTTATCTTTTTTCTTAGCAAATAGTATCAGAGCACTCCAAGTTAAAGTGCTTGGTCTTATAAACTTTTTATTCAATAATTCTTGTAATTGGACAATGAGTTCTTGCAACTCAATTAGTATCATTCTATGTGGAGTCATAGAAATATGTGGAATTCTAAGGTGTAACTCAATTATGAAGTCTACATCCCTCTATGGGGGTAGTCCCAAAAATTCATTAAAAAAATATTTTCGTATTCACAAATTACTCAATGTAGACTCCAGCCCCATCTTACCTCATCCTCAAGAGTAAGGCTTTCCAACCAACTAATTAATTGCACATGTCACCTAACTTCACACATAGCCTGGGGTAAGAAATCATGATTATTTTTTTGGAATACAAAACAAATACCTTTGATTGTGTAGATATTAATCTCTTATAATCACAATAAATGATAAGTTGGTATGTTGTCAGCTAGTCCATCCCATGGATGACATCAAACTTTGATATATTTATGATCCTTAGGTCTATGATGAGCAGAATCTCTGAGATCTCTAACTCATAGTTCCAACACATCTAAGTAATACTCACCTTAGATCCTTAGGAAGAACTCACAAGTAATGGCCTTTCCAAGGTTTTAACCTTTAAGCCTAAATCTTTCACACTTGCTCTCTAATGCTTTGTGCATCATCCACTTCCCTCTCAATGCTCATAGCTATCATGACCATCAAGGCCATGTCTTGTAGGAGTTTCACAATTTTATTCTAGATATATTATTTTAAATAATCTTCAAACTTTCTCACCTTGATCATATTTATAGCCACATATTCATGGGCAAAATAAGCTAACTCGATAAATTTAGCCATATATTTAAGTATTGTCATCATCCATTTTTTAGTTCCATGAACTCTTAAGCTTTTACTATTAAGAAGATGCTGGAAAATACTTGCCCATGAAAAGCTGAAATAACCCTTCCCATGTTATTTCCTCCAATTATCTAGAGGCTTTGACTCAATCCCACCACACATAGGATTTATCCTTTAGTTGGAATGAAGATAGCTTTACTTTCATGACATAAGAGGTGATTTTCACATCCTCCAAATTCTTTTCTACTTGTCGGAACAAATGAATAGTTACCATTGAATTCCTCCCTCCAATGAATGTTGGAGGATGGTTTGCCTTAAATATTTCTATGTAACTTAACCCCTCTTGGTCTTCCATTGTACTAACTTATGTAATAATAGCAGCCACATCACTCACCTATGTAATGGACACAGAGGTGATACCAATAACATCTATGAAGGCTTGCTAATCGAACATCAATGGCTTTCGATTGTTTTCTCAGCCACCACCTCTACATCCTCTTCCATGTCATCTACTGATCTACACAAGTCCAATAGAAAAGTTTATACTTTTCTCTTTTTTATCTTACTAACAATGCATATACCGAGCACTAAAAGATATTTCATCATGAATACCTTAGTTCATTTTATTTTCAAACCTCTAAGGTTAGGTCTTTAACCTTAGTCTTCATCCCTTATTATACATATTCTATCGATATACATAATTCTCATAATATGTAACACACAATCATGTAATAAAAATATACAATACATAATGAATACTATTGCATAAACCTATGCTATTCAAGCCCAAAGTAATTATATACTTAAGCTTTGATGCCAAGTTGTGATGTCCCAAAATTTAGGTGTATCTTGCCAACCATTAACCCACAAAAAAACTTGTATATATCAAGCAACTCGATGCCACCATATTGTGCCCCAATTACTGAGACTCTTACTTGAAATAAAAAATTAGATAGATCCCCAATTATAAGCCTAGAATTAGATCCCAAGCCCTAGGTACTTATAAACATATACTCCAATACTGAACCATGATGCCTCTTATATGAGAATTCTATCCACTATCCAACTATTCCCAATGCCACAACCATGATTTCAAAATGAAATTAGCTCATCAACTCAATTATCCTTACTCAAGAATCATATATAATGTATGTTTGAACATAACTCCCACACAAATATTTAAATATAGAATAATACATCGTTACCATCCATTGGTGCCTACCTTACACCATAAATAATATATCATTACCATAAATATTTAAATTTTTGAGGGTGAGCCACGTACAGTAGAAAATATTTTTAGAAGGGTATTATCCTTCTAAGTGTTCATTCAGTGTTCACAACAATTAATCAATATTATACAATGAGATGAGACTCAAATGTAAATCAAGTCCCAATCCTTCACTGATTCCCACCATACTATACACATGACAATGTATGGTAAAAATATTATTGTTTTGTATAACTACTGAGTTCTTTTAAAAACAAAACTTATTCATTTATAAATAAAATTTTTTATGGATACCATCATTTTGAAATCTTTTTTAATTCAAATTCTTTGTTTTTGTTGGGTAGTTAATCTTTTTGAGACCTCACAGTAAGAATTTTGCATGCCTACCAAACAAACATTATATGACTTTTCACCAACATAATGACTAACTTGTATATGCCTCTCACCCAAGAAAGTATCTTGCCCTACATGTTATTACCCACACACCTATCATTTTTCCATGCTATGTAATGTTGTGTGGCTGTATAGATCACCATACAACAGTACCAAGCCCGCACATCCATGATTATGCACTCATACTCATGTAAATATGATGTATCTATAATTATGCTATGCAATGCCTCTATTATTGTAATGACACATATGAATGAAAACCATAACTTCAATCACGACAAGCTCCATGATGTGCACTTTGGGTAACCATGCCACAAGCATATAATTTCTAATTTAAATTCCATCTCAATACACATCACAAATCAATCCACATGATCACAATCACTCTTTCATATCAATAAATTCATCTAGCATTTTCATCATGTTGAAAGGTTAGGCATAAACTTTTCTTTAATAAATTTTGTGTGAAGAAATTTGGGTAGCCCCCATAGTCATGCTTCAATTACAAGTTATTTTATAATTGACATGTTTCAAAGATGTTATTTTAAATAGATTATTAATCTATAAGTCTACTTTACTTAGGGATTTAAATCATATCATTTGGGTTATCTTAACATAACTTACAGTTACAACCCAAACCATTAATATAGTTTTTGTTTTGGAATAAAACTATCCTTAATTAAATCTCAAATTCTAGGCCCTTTCAATAAAATTGAATCTCCATTGTCTTCTAAATAGTTTTATAGAATTTTCTTTAACTATCA
The DNA here is from genome assembly GCA_029783825.1 of Sapria himalayana. NCBI lineage: Eukaryota > Viridiplantae > Streptophyta > Magnoliopsida > Malpighiales > Rafflesiaceae > Sapria > Sapria himalayana. The sequence continues at coordinate 2,038,113 of JAREIK010001258.1, read as the reverse complement.
ATTAGAATCATCCAATTTGAATGTCCATAGGATTATGGACCATCACACAACCCTACATAATTTCATGTTATTAAAGATATTTTCTACATAATTTCTCTAACATTTGAATTTTCTAAACACATCCACAATACAAAACTCTACCTCAAGAGTAGAAAGGGATTACATGAACCATCTCTATTAACCCCAAAACTTCATTTTTCCCAAATGTGCTCTTCTAGACTTTGGTAGAATTCTTTAAGTTTGGTATCCACGTGAAGATCTTGTCGAATCAATAAATTTTAATTCTTGGATCAACTAAATTTGATGAATGAATATTAGTAGATCTAAGAGGGAAGTTTTTGGAAAAACTCCTGCTCTTTCTATTTGTCCCCCTCCCCGAGAGTTATCTTTTCCTTTTTTTGAAATTTGATTTCATTATGTTCTATTTTCTCCTTTTTCCTCTTTTCATATCACTATTTAAAATAATCCTAGCTTACTTAAGTTGGGCATCATGGATTTATGAAGTCGTGACATTATGAAAACTTGAATTTCAATGAAAAGTCATGACTTAAAAAAGTCACTAAAACTATGAAGGAAATCTATAACAATGGAGAATTTTATAGCCTCTAGAAGGAGGAGGATGATGATGCCTTAGAAAAGGCATGAGATCTTTGAAGAAAAATCATGACCTTGAAAGAAAGTTGCAATATTTAGAATGAAAATCATGATTTTGGAAAATAAAATCATAATATTTGAACAAATTTGTAAGTTGCAACACATGTTATGATATTTTTCAACATGTCACAACCCCAATAAAGTGATATCATGGCCTCAAGAATCAATATCAAGTATCAACCCCAAATTTGAGCCACATTTAATAATGTGTCTCAAACTATCCCGAGTCTATTTTATCCTACGAGGATTTTAAAAATATTTTTTCCTTGAATTCAATTTTTTTGGGGGTTTTGTAATAGTCATTATTCCATGAGGTACAAAGATATTTAGAGATTTAAAATATTACATTGGTGGATAAACATAAAAGTGCATGTACAAAATTCATTATGAAATCTTTGATTTGTTACCATTAGAGGTATCAAGTGGGTCGGGCGATTTGGGCATGACACAAGACATGCCCCAACTAAGTCATGCCTAGCCTGGCACATTACAGATTAGAATCGTGCCTGAACCTAGGTCGTACCAACCCAAGGCATGACTCATGTTGTGTTGAGCCAGAGGCTACCGTAACTCATGCTAGGCTAGGTATGACTAGCGTACCTAGCCTGTTGGCATGATCCACTAGCATGATAACCATGACCTAGAATAAGGTCACAAAAAACTTGGTAACCAATTTTCTATGATGGCATTGTGGTGGTAGTGTGTGGTGGTGGTGGACGATGCATATGGTGGAGCTACCCACAAAGCTAATATTACTTGAGATGACTAGACACATTAGGCATGAGTCTGCCCGAAATCATACCAATCGTGTCGTGCCAGGTTGGACAGATTATCAATCATGCCTAGTTGGGCATGGAGGCATGCCAATCCGACATGACCTAAGGTGTCAAACATGTTGGGCACGACATGACTTCCAAATGGGCCATGCCTGGCAGGGCATGGTGGCCTAGCTGGGCCACCCATAAAGGGGTCGTGCTTGTATAGAAATCCCATATGACACCTCTAGTTATAATATTAAGCTAGAACATTAGAATCAAATTGATTTATTCTAAAGATTAATAAAACCATCTCATTTCTTACTAATCAAAAAATAAAATTTTGCAAAATAGTTATCATAATTATTTATTGAGAGATTGGAAGATTACACACTTTGATAGTATTTGATGGAGTTCCAATGTTTGTTTCCATTTTATTTGAAGGATTACATAAAAAATCATCATCCACAAACATGTGATTAGACTAATAAGATATATGGTTTTAAATTGAATTAGATGAGATTGCTCATCAATTTCGTATTGTAGTCATTCAGATTTGGTGCAATTGGGAAATCTCAATTATGTAGTTTTCCATAATTTCTTATTCTAGACAATATAGATTTCTATCTATACATAATTCACATAGATATTAAAATATATTGAGTCCTACTAATATTTTTCTTTATCAATTTAGGATATGATTATAGACTTGTGGATTTATAATTACACCAAATTTTATCATAAACTATAGAGAAATTAATTTTGTTTGATATTAAAACTTATACAATTTATTTGAGTTATCCATTTAGCAAAATTCAGTAGTTAAACTCATGAAGTCCTATGTTTATATTTATTACTATAATTAGAGCATTATATGGGTAAAATAATACTAAAAATGGCTTGTATAAAAATATTAAAATGAAATAAGCATATTATACACATCATTTCCTTAAAGTCACAACACACGACCACCATACAATAATCACTCTTCATGCAAGCACACAATTTACCCTCTAGTTCAAACAAACACATATCTACAATTTGCTCATTAATCTTTTATAGCTCACTCATTTTTTTAAATATTCTAGAACCCCCTTAGTTTACCTTGTTTCATTTCTTCTTAAAGTTAACAAGTCTTTAACATTTTAAAACCCCTTCACTTATCTTTAGGTTTAGTTCCACTTAGCAATTGAGACCATAAATCCTAGTCCATGTATCATAGTTATATTCTTTATAATTTTTTTGTAATTGAAGAAGAAATGGAGTCTTCTTGAAATCTATGAATTTTTATGTTAACTCACTTTTCTTCTTGATATTATTGGATGAAAAAATTGGAATGAGGCTCCTAAAGTGTCAGTCTAAGAGTAAGCAAGGAGAAGAGGACGAAACCAAATAAATTATCTCCGAGTGTTAGTGAATTTTTAGCATTGATAGCTAAGTGAATTTTGTTTGAATTTTCTTTTTTTAATATTAATGGAATGGTCACTCTAGTATTTTTGATTTTTTTTTTTTGAATTGTCTTTCCTTCAATAAAAAAACATATCTTCAAGTTCTTTTAAAATTTATGAATGAGTTTTGTAAAAAAGAATTCTTTTATTTAAAATCAACATAGGCACCATAAATATATTTAATTTTTTTTAATACTTTTAGATTTTTGTATTAATCTTTCTAAACAAAAGAAAATATATTTGAGAGAAATGTGCAAAAATTATTTTTTTGGTTGATTGCCATGTACATGATTTCAACCCTCTCCTTACTCATTTAAAGTTTTATTAAAATTCTATAATCAACAAGAACATGATTACATTAGTTATTTATAATTAGTTATTAAAAACTTAGCATTAACAATCCCATTTTACTTGAGCTAGGGATAGACCAAGCTATTTATTTTTTAAAAATATTAAAGGAAAATATATAATTTTTTTATCTTCACTTTATTTTTCTAGAATTTAATAAATTAATAAAATAATTATTATAGTAGCTTACAAAGCATAAATCATATTAAATATTTCAAATATTAGTTAAACTTCTTAAATTTTTTATATGATTCTCTTTTGAAATTTTCATCATGTCATCAATCAATTTTAAAATTTATCTATTGATAATATTAAAAACTTTGTATACATCATTTTTTTAATAAATTAGCTCAATAATAATGTCTTCTCAAATATAATATTTTTCTAATTTTGAAAATCTTATTAATTTGTATTATGAATCAAAAAATCTCAACTTCTAATAGATATTTTTATGACTTGAATGAAATCTCATATAATTCAAGTATCTTTCATGTATTATTTTTAAATTTCTTTTATATGTTTTTGCTAATTATATGATGAAACACATAGTATCTTTTCTTTTATAAGGTAAATTCATTCAAATTTAATTCTTTATAGATTATTTATAGAGAAAAGTTAGTGAAACTCCTTCTTATATCTCAGATAATATTATTCTATTATATAACACGTCAATCTTCATTTATAACAAATATAATGAAACTTAAATGTCCAAATATTTTGATCATTTTAGCTAACATAAGAATATATTTCGTATCCTTTAGTATTATATAAATTATTTTATATACATACATACATATATATATATATATATATATTATTTCTATTACAATTGTATTATTCAATCACTTGACATCTGTGTAAAATTAATGTGATTCATAATTTATATCTTTTTATCAAAATTTAAAACATTTTTTCCTAATAATTTGTTGCACCTTGATATCCTAACATGTCTTTTTTTTTGCCACCTACTTCTTTAGTCTTTATGATTTTTTTTTGTTCCTTATTTAATCATCAATATGTTTAAAAAAATTATGCATTGTTAATTTTGTCTATATGTGCTAGAAAAAGAGTTTCATTGATTGATTAACCATTTAAAATTTTATTCCTAAAATTTGATACATAATTTTAAAAAATATACCACTTAATTTTTAATTTAACTTAATTTTAAAATATTTTGAATATTTTATAATTTCTTAAGATAATAGTAGAGAAATAACATTAAAGAAATTATAATTTGTATTGATTCATCAAATATTCACTTAAGTATTGTTATAAATAATATATTTATGTGAGTAATGATTTAATGAATGACCACATTCATATTCATGAATATTTTCATTGCTTATGATTTTTATAACTCGCCATTAACATGAGTAAATAGAATTATCGTTTAGAAGCTTATAAAAAATATGTATTCTCACTAAGTTTTTTATCTCTTTCTATTGCTTTTTAATTCGTATCTTCTTATATATAGAGAAAATATATATTTATCTTGGTTTCACATTTTATAATAGTTTTACAATAAGTTATCAACAAGATTTATTTATGTTGTATCTAATGAACTTATATTTTTATTTTTCATTTTTTTTATCTTATCTATTTTATTTGAATGCATAAATATAAGTAAATATTAAAAAAAAATATTTCAGTTAAAAATTATTTAAAAAAATATCACTATTCATAACTAGAAGTTATGAAAAATTGTGTGACAAAAATATAAATATAGTCATAAGCTATGCATACTCATAATTTGATATTATGAGATAAAATTACAAATACATAGCTAGAAGCTATGAATACTCAACCAAAAATGATTAGATAGAATTACAAAATTACAAATACAAATCTAAAAAATATATATAAGATTTTTATTATGCCATATAACTAGAAGTTATATGAAATAATATTTAATTTTTTAGAAAGAGATTACCTATCTTGGATCATTGATGTTAAGTAAACTATTGAAGTTTTGATGAAAAATAATCAATCTAATCTAATTGGGTTTAAATGATTCCCTACAGTAAATCAATATCATCTAAAACTTATAGACATAAATGAGGATTGGTTTGATCGTGTTCATTGAAGAAATTTATAATGTCATATTGATAATCCCTCAAATCTTTGTAAAAGAAAAGTTTCACCACCAGAAGTTGATTAATATCAAGATAAAATAGAAAATATATGAGATAAACCTTTCCAAGAAATATGAGGATATATGATATAAAAAGTCATTGATCGTGAATCTATCTTATGTCCAAATATTTTACCAGTCTTCACTAAGTAACATCATAAATAATACCTACTACTCTGACTTTTCTTTTATTTTTCTACTTTGCATATGGGCTTAATCTTTTCTATATCTTCAACCATCAATTTTATTACATCACATTCAGTTTGAGCTGGGCAATGATAAAAAAAGATAATTCTTTTATCATCTTTCATGTGAAAGTTGACCCTCAATCTAGAATTAGGTCAATCATATTTATTAGAGTGGACAATAGAGTGGTTGTACTTGGAAAAACATATATATTTCTTATTGTCACACTTGCAAATGTATCTCCTAGTTGGGTTATATCTTCCTCATGAGTCAAATGTGATGTTGTACCCAATCATTCAATTTAGACCTATGTTTTGGTACAATGATGGAATAACACAAAAAATATAGAAAATACTTTTATCAATGATGACCAATAGAACTAACATACTACAATGTTGATTTCTTTGGAGTTCTTAATTAAAATTTAATTATTTGATGAATAATGATAACATTATTATTGAATGATATTTCTTAAATTAATTAATATATCATTTCATTACTATATCTAGCTCTAGTCATATTATTTATTATTTTTATATTGGTTGTATCTAAAATTCATGTGTTATTGATCTCGAGATAAATAAGGGTAATATATGTTTTGCCAACTATGAAACCACACGCTTAATTCTTTGAGATAAGAGATAGTTTTTAGATTTGACATTAATAAATATCAATGTAAGTATATGATCTAATATTGCAAAAATAATTAAAGGCTCCAAAAAAAACAAACATAGTGCTGCCAAAAGAAACTAGGTTTCATATTATTGATACATTATATTCTAGCAAATCCATAAGAAATTTACTCAACATTAAAGATATCCAAAGAAATATATATAATATTAAAACTATGAATAAAGATAATACAAAATATATTTTCATTACAATTATTATTTTTTATAAGAAACTTATAATAAAAAAACTCTGAACATTCTCCTATGAATTATATCATACAAATATAATGTCTTCAAGTTATATATTATCTTGAACTAGAAGTTCAATAAACTAAAAACTTTTATTCTTTGGCATGACATATTAGGTCACCATGGCTTCTCAATAATGTAAAAAATCATAGAACGCTCATATGAGGATCCACTAAATAACCAAAAGATTCATTTATCTAATGAGTACCATGAGTTGTTTGCTCACAAGGTTAATTAATAGTTAGACCATTAATTAATTAAAATCATATTTGAGTCATTAATTTTTTTAGAGATAATGTCTAGGAACATATTAGTATGCATGCTAGAGGCTTGGTTCATATTTGAATAATAGCTTATCATGAATACTCACATTCACAACTTGTACTAAATAAACAACCAAATATTTCTTATTTATGAATACTTGGCTATATAGTCTATATATTAATTACACATACACAAAGCACTAAAATTGGTCTCCAATGAAGATTTGGGATATATGCATATTTTAATTCTCCATATATCATAAGATTTCTTGAACCTAAAATGGAAGATGTTTTTATAGCACACTTTGTGGATTGTCATTTAATGAAAGTCTATTATCTCCATTAGAATGATAAAAATCAGTTCCATAAGAACAATGATAAATTACTTATAACTCATCTACAATATCTGATTTTGATACTCTTATAAATCAATGTGAACTAAAAGTTTTATTGATTATTCATATATAAAATCTTGCAAATTAATTACTGGATACTTTTTTTAATACAAAGAAAGTGAGGAAGTCACATATCTCAACTACAGATACTTTAGAACAGATTAATATCCCTAAATACCAATTAGCAAATTAGTCTAAAATATGTCTAAAGCACAATAGACCTATTGACTAAAAGAAATCTGTCAAAGAAAGGATAACATAAATAAGAATTGATATTTCTGAACAAAATACATGATAAACAAAAGGCCCTTGTAAAAGAATATGATAAACTAGAGGTGTTCACTGGGTCAAGAGGCACAAGGCCAACACAAGGCACAACATGAAGATATCATACCCAGCACAAGGCACGACATGAAAATGTCATGGATGTCAAAATATAAATTTTTTCCCAAAATTTAAAAAAAAAACTTAAAGGCAAAATTAAACTTGTTAATAAAACAAGACACGTTTGGATGAGTAGTCCAAATGCTTAAATGTGTAAAGCATGTTGGATATCAATGGGTATTTATACGAAAATGTAATGAAAATAATAAGATCATAATATATAAAATTTCATTAGTAGCATATGGTTTCTTCTAGGGACTTGGTATGGACTATGAAAAAATATATTCTTCTGTCATGGATGTAATTAAGTTTCACTTTTTAATAGTTTGATGAACTTTAAAATATTTGATATGTTTTTCATAAATGTCATCACATATTATCTATACAGATCCAGAGATAATATATAAATACATATATGAAAATCAGTGAAGGATTTAAATTTTCTGAAACAAATAATATAAAACTTCATAATATGTGTTCAATTAAATTACAATGATCTCTATATCAATTATGATAATCTAGACAAGACACATGTGGTATAATCACTTCAGTGATTATTTATTAAAAGAATAGTATGCAAACAACCCTATGTGGTGTGTATATTGATGATCTAAATTTTATTGAGACTCTTGAAGAGCTCACAGGAATAACAAAATATTTAAAAAAAATTGAGCTTGAAAATCTTGGGCAAACAAAATTTTGTTTTGACTTACAAATCAAGCATGTCCCTACAAGAGTTTTAGTTCACCAAATAGCATATAAATAAAAAAATTTAGATATTTTTATATGGATAAAGCACACCCTTAAGTTCACCAATAATTATCCATTCACTTGATGTGAAAAAAAAACAATTGATTTTGTACTTATAAAAAAGGGTGAAAATTATTCGATCCTGAAGTATCATATTTTAAAATTTAAATATATTGTACACTTATATATCTTACTAACTATACATGCCCACATATTACTTTTTTTATTAGTTAGGTATATTTTCACTCCAAAACAAAGATTATAGAATGATATCAAGCATATTTTGCACTACCTCTAAGAAACAACTAGTATATGCCTATTTTACTCAAAAGAATCAAAACAATAATTGTTTCAATATGCTAATGCATGAAACCCTGCACATAAGATAAATCACAAACAAGGTATGTGATTAATTATAATGAAGCTAATATTTCATGAAGATCCTTTAAGCAGACAATGATGATATTTGAAAAGTTAACGAAGTAAGCCATGAATGTATAAGGCTAAGATTGATGATTCACCATGTCTATGAATCATGTGAACTCTCTTCTAAAAAAAAAATTATTAATATTATTTGAAGATAATATTGCACGCATTGCACATATCAAAGAAAGTTAATATAAGAAAGAAAAAATTAAACACATTTATCCAAAGTTTTGTATGCAAATGAACTTCAGAAAAATAGTGAAATTGATGTTTAACAAATATGCTCAAGTGATGTCTAACATATAAGATTAAAATATAAGATTACAATATATCAACTTAAAGATATCAATATGAGGTGGAGTATTTGTTAGGGTTCCTGTAAATTTCATATTAGAATTTTATAGCGAACTTGGAACTCACCAATGATCCAAGTGAATACAATTAAACGTTGGACAAATATGTTACATGTTGTAGGGTAGAAATAACTTTTGATTCTGAATGGTTTGGTTGAATCCTAGCACAGTCAAGTGTCCATGCCTCTAATGGTATCCACACAAACATATCTTCATTATTTTTTTTCTTTTTCTATATCTCTCATTTTATAAACCCTTTTGATTTTTTACACACCTTTCTAAAAGGACGTGTCATTAACTAAATGGATGTGTCATTAATGAAAAAGATGTGTCATTAATGACACACTTTTCTAAAAGAAAAGAGAAACATGGTCTTTAAGTTTGGACCCATTTTAAAGGTCAAAATATCTACTAATTGGACCAGATTCTTTAATCCAATTAGCTTAAGATCTAGAATGAATTTTAGACTTAAGATTAGGCCCAGTTTATTTTAGTCTAACTAAAATAAAACAAACTTCATATGTGTGTGTGTGTGTGTGTGTTTTATGTGTGTGACCCAATAGGTTATCGTAATGTTGGTAGTGACTTTAAAACCTCATTTTAAAGAAACAAGCAATGAGCAGCATCTAGTAATACATCATTCCTACCCAAGTGATGAGAATATAATAGATTCGACTTAACCTATTTTTGTGACTTATTTTATTGTATGACTTAATCCTTTTGTTCATGATATCTAGATTAATCTATGAGGAACAAATTGTGTCATCCTCAAATCATTCTAAATGTTTCTTGATCTTTGAGTAGACTGACTTAAACAAATAAGTTCAATATCTCATATTGACTTATTTGAACATGGCCATGCATTTTAGTAGTCCTACTCAATCATGGGGCCAACCGATATCACTTCTGTTATATAAAAGGAATAAATTCCATATGCATCAATCACATCTCTCTGCATAATTTATTGTATACCTAGTAAATAATTTATTATATCACTTCTAAAGTATACAACTCATTATATAGGGAACCATAGTGACTTCAGGTCAAAGGACACTTCATACTAATAGTCACTATGAGAATGTGTATGATACTTATATATCAATCCATGTAATATTCTCATAGCAGGTCTATTCAGTATATGTTCTCTAACATATATACTCATGTGTTAACTTAATATCTCATATTAGTTAATGTACATACTAATCTTATGTATTAATATTTCCCTTAAATGATAATACTTGACCAGCAACAATTTAAAGTTATATTTTATAGAATATTTCATTCTAGGGTATTATTATATTTATCTAATACTTACACAAATCTAAATAAATATAATAATCATAAAATGAAGTCTTTTACATATAAGATATGATACAAAAGTCCAAAAAGAATCATCTAATGATTAACTTTTAGTTTTAGGGCATACTGTAACAATCTTCCACTAGCACTAAAGCCAATCACTAAAGTATCTAATACCTAGTGACTTAGTGTGACCATCATGCTTTCTCTGTACTAAAGCCTTGGTCAGTGGGTCTGTATTTGTTGTCATCTGTAGGTATTCTTCATATCTTCATATCTCTCCTTTCGATAATCTCTTGAATGAGATGGAACTGCCAATATATGTGTGTGGATCCCTGGTAAGATCTAGGTTTCTTAGCTCATGTGCAATAGCCTCATTATTGTCATAATAATGGTCTACTTGACTAGTTATGCTAGGAACTACATCAAGTTATGTGATGAACTTTTTGATCCAAAAAACTTCTTTTGTCACATCAGAAGTAGTAATATACTCAGCTTCTATAGTAGAATCAGCAAGTGTATCTTGCTTTGAACTCTACCAGCTCACAGCACCACCATTTAAGCAAAACACATAACCTGACTGCGATCTTGAATAATCCCTATCAGTTTGGAAGCTTGCATCGATATAACCCTTTACAACGAGCTCCTCATCACCTCCATATATCAAGAAATAATCTTGAGTTCTTCTTAAGTAAGTAAGAATGTTCTTGACTATTGTTCAATGACTCTCACTTGGATCTGACTAGTATCAGCTCATCATGTTTAATACATATGAGACATTAGGATGAGTACAAATCATGGCATACATGATAGACACAATAACAGATGCATATGGAATATTATCCATGTGTTCTCTTTCCTCTTTAGAAGAGGGACATAAAGCCTTAGAAAGACTCACTCCATGTGACATTGGCAAGAATCCTTTTTAGAATTCTGCATGGCAAAATGATTAAGCACTTTGTCAATATATGTACTCTGACTCAGGCCAAGCAATCTCTTAGAATTATCTTTATAGATCTTTATCCATAATATATAGGAAGTTTCACCTAAGTCTTTCATTGAGAAATAATTTCCAAGCCAAGCCTTTATAGATTATAAGACAAGGGATATCATTTCAAATGAAAAGTATGTCATCTACATACAATTAAGAAAGATGATTATGCTCCCACGTATCCTTTTGTAGACACAAGATTCATCTTTCGTTCTTAATGAAACCAACCTCTTTGATTTTATCATCAAATTGAAGATTCTAGTTTCTTGAAGCTTGGATTAATCTATAAATGAACTTTTTCAACTTACATATCTTTGTAGCATTCTTTGGATCAACTAAACCTTCAGGTTGTGTCATGTACACATTATTGAATAGATTTCCATTAATGAATGTAGTTTTGACATCCATTTTCCAAATTTCATAATAATGGTAAGCTGCAATAGCAAGAAAGATTTGAATGGATATAAGCATCATAACTGGTGAAAAGGTTTCATCATAGTCTATACTATGAATTTGTTTAAAACCATTAGCAACCAATCAACCTTTAAAGGTATGCACATTACCATCCACGTTAATTTTTATTTTTTAAACACATTTGCATCCAATGGGATTTATCCCTTTAGGTGGATCGACTAAAGTCCATACTTTGTTGGTATACATGGATTCCACTTCAGATCTCATGCCATCCAGCCATTTCTTAGAATCTGGACTCTGTATAGCTTCTTGATAGGTTGGAGGCTCATTTTGATTAACAAGTATTACATCACCATGATTAGACAGCAGAAGAGAAAAATTCTCATGCTGATGATGCATCCTATCAGATTTATGTAGAGTTCATTCTACTCGAGCAGGTTGTTGTTCCACAACTTTTTGTAGTGCAACAAGTTCATTATCCACAATACTTTGTGGTGCCTGTTCTAGTTCCATCAATGTCTCAATGTTGGTTTGTGTATCTCAAATTTCTTCAAGATCTACTTTACTCCCACTAGTTCCTCTAGAAATAAATTCTTTTTTTAGAAAAATATCATTTATAGTGACAATTACTTTACTTTGTGTGGGAATGTAAAAGTATTATCCCTTTATTTCTTTAGGATATCCTATAAAATAGTATTTGTCAGATTTGGGTCCTAATTTCTCTTAGACTTGATATCTAACAAAAGTCTCACATCCCCAATTCTTCATGGAAGACATTTTAGGTCTCTTTCCTATCCATATCTTATATGGTGTCTTTGTAACTGTCTTAGTTGGAAAATGGTTAAGTGTGAAAATAGTTGTCTCTAGAGCATGTCCATAGAAGGAAAAAGGAAGATCTGCATAACTCATCTTTGATCGTACCATGTCTAATAGAGTATGTTTCCTCCGTTCTGATACACCATTCCTTTGTGGTGTTCCAAGTGGAGTGAGTTGGGATATGATCCCACACTGAGCTAGATGATCATGAAACTCTTGGCTTAACTATTCACCACCTTGATCTGATTGAAGTATCTTAATACTTTTTGCAAGTTGATTTTGTACTTCATTCTTTAATTCTTTGAACTTTTCAATGGACTCTGACTTGTGTTTCAATAAATACACAGCCATATCTACTGAAATCATTGGTAAATATGATGAAATACTAGTAGCCTCCTCTAGCTATTATATTGAAAGAGTCACATACATCACTATGTATAAGTCATAACAATTTATTTGCTCATTCACTTTGACCAGTAAAAGGAGTTTTAGTCATTTTACCCAATAGACAAGACTCGCATACTCATATGATTCAAGATCGAATGAGTCTAGAGGTCCATCTTTATGGAGTTTAGATATGTGTTTCTCATTTATATAGCCTAAGCTATAGTGCTAAAGATATGTTTGGTTTGAATCTTTAGATTTTAATTGTTTTGTATTTATGTTATAAACTAGGTTTTCAAAGTCTAGAATATAGAGACCATTCGTTAATTGTGCACTACAATAGAACACCTCACTTAAATAAATAGGACAACATTTATTCTTTATTATAAATGAAAAACCTTTCTTGTCTAAACAAGAAATAGAAATAATGTTTTTAGATAAAGCAGGCTCACAATAATAATTCAAGTTCTAAAATAAGTCCAATAGTCAAATGTTAAATATAGGATCCTACATCTATAGTAGCAACTCTTGTACCATTGCCAACACGTAGGTCTATCTCGCCTTTTGTCAAGGATCTACTCTTTCTAAGATCCTGCACATTTTTACAAATGTGAGAAGCACATCTTGCATCTAATACCCATGATGAAGAAGTAAATAGGTTGACTTCAATAACATAAATACTTGAGGTAGAAGTCTCACTTCCTTTTTTCTTTTTCAATTCTTCCAGGTATTGTTTGTAGTTTCTCTTCTAATGTCCGTTCAGACCACAGTGGAAGTAAATACATTTCTTAGCCATCCCTCCCTCAGGTTTCAATGCAGAATATTTTTCCTTGCCTTTGGTTTGGGGTTTATCCTTACCTTTGGGCTTATGTTTTCTTTTGCCCTTTTGCACCATCATTATGGACTTGATCTTTTTAAGATTTTGTTCAATAGTTCTCAACATGCTTAATAATTTAGGCAAAGTTTTGGCAATTTCGTAAGTTGTAATTCATGACAAATTGATCATAGCTTTCAGGCAATGATTGCAAAACTAAATCAAAAGTCAACTCTTGGCTCAATGGAAAACCCAACCTTTCTGGATTATCAATATATCGAATCTTTTTGAGCACATGAGTTTTAATAGGGCTCCCTTTTGTCATATTATATTGAAACAAGGCCTTAAATACCTCATACCTTTCATGCCTTGTATGCTCTTGATATAGTCATTTTAAATGTTCAACCATATCATAAGTATCCATGTTCTTGTGTTGCTTCTAAAAATTAGAGTTCATGGTGGCAAGCATAAGGAATGCTACATTCAAAGCATCATCTTGGTGCCTTGTATGAGCATCCTTATCAGCACAAGGAGCATTAGGAGTAGGTGATTCATGAATAGGTTGCTCTAGGATGTATAGATTTTTTTTGTTTGAGGACAATCTTCAATTTCTTATACCAGTCTAAAAAATTAGCTCCATTGAGTTTGTCCTTCTCAAAGAAAAATTGTAGTGATAAGTTGTTTGATGTGTTTGTAGAATTGGTAATCTAAAATATTGTAGAAATCTCTATCATATCTAAAATTTATTTAATTAGGGCTTTAATTAAATGATCCTCCCATTAAATTATTAGGTTGAAAAAAATCCCTCAATTTTCTTTTAAAATTAATCTTTTAGTGGACCAAGATCCATATTTGACATTGTCCTAAGTTAGCTTTAGCTAATCACTCAAAACATGGCTATTTAGGTAGGTAACTTTTTCCAATTACATCTAATGAAACTCTTTGTTAATTAGGTGAACAATACATTTTGTTCACCTAATTTTATGCCTCTAAGTTCTCAATCTAATTGAGATAATTTAGTTAAGTCTCACCTAAAGTTCAATATGCTAGATATCACAATTATCCTATCATATTCTACCAAGATAAATAAAGATACTTTACTTTGGCAAACCTATCTAATATTAATTGAGGTAGTAATGAGTATCAAACTTTGGTAGGCATATTTTATTGACTTAATTTTAATTTGAGGGATTTTTTTAATTGTTTAGTAAAGTAACCAATTTGACATGCATCACATACATTTAAATGTGTTTATATTTATTTTACTAGGCTAGTAATATATTGCGCAAACACAAAATAAATGTGACATGGGCATGACCCCAACTAAAATGATTTGCTCAAGCTAATGATAAAATCAAAAGATCAACCTAAATGTATTGTATATTCTCCAAGTGTTTCCTCGATTGTCATATGTTGTTGGTTTCTTTCTCCTTCAAAATAACATTATTATCAAATACTATTCTAATAGTACATTACACAACTAGAAGGAAACCTCGAGTTACATTCGAGGGGAATTAGATGAGAAAAGAATTTTACAACTTGAATTATAAATTAAAAGGCATGACACGTAGGTCATATTTAACTTACAACAACAACACACATAATCCATTCATATGGGGTAAAGGGACATAACCATGTACAATGCAAAACATACATCTAACATCACTATATCATGATTATAATTAATCAAATTAATCATTTATGAGGTGTTTAAATTTTGGGGTCCTAGGGGCATCGCCCCTAGTGAGGTACAGGGGGAACGCCCCTTGTGGGGGATCGAGGGCAGACCCCCAGAAACAAAATAAATTGCTAACTCATTGAATGAGTAGTTACCATATTTCTTTAACAAAAAATGATTTATAAAACTGATTTATGACTGTAATCAAATCACAATTTTATCTATAAAGCTATTTAACATTTAAACATCTTCATATAACAATTATATGAATCTCTAGTTGCTTTAAACAACTGCCATATATTAATTCATGGATATAATTATATTACAATCTTATTTATCACATAAATAGAATTTAGTGTTCATATTTATCGAATTAACATGAACAAGTTATAAACAATATTTTTTAAAATCATATTAACCTATTTATTATATTAATCATATTAATATTATAGATCTGTTTCATGCATGATTAATCAAAATGCCCATAAATCATTCATATAATCATGATAATATGTTTGTTCATATCAAACATAAACAAATATATAAAATGATTTAATCGATTCACAACCTCCTTCTGATACCATTGTTATGGTTTTGGTAAATTTCATATCAGAATTTTGCAATGGACTAGGAACCCACTAATGATCCAAGTGAATACAATGAAATGTTGGATAAGGATGATACCTATTATAGCTCAAAAAAAACTTTTGATTCTGAATGGTTCGGTCGAATACTGGCAAAGTCAAGTATCTATGCCTCTAGCGGTATCCACCAAACGTATCTTCGTTATTTTTATCATTTTCTACCTCTCCCAGTTTATAAAACCTTTTGGGTTTTCACACACATTTATAAAATGATGTGTCTTTACTAAAAGGATGTGTCATTAATGAAACCTTTTAGTTTTTCAGACACCTTTCTAAAAGGATGTATCATTAACTAAAAAGATGTGTCATTAATGAAGATGATATGTCATTAATGACATACCTTTCTAAAAAAAATAGAAACATGGGATTTAATTTTGGGCCCTTTATAAAGGTCCAAACATTTACTAATTGGACTAGACTCTTTAACCCAATTAGCTTGAGATCTAAAACAAATTTCAGACTTAAGATTAGGCCTAGTTTATTTTAGTCTAACTAAAATAAAACAAACTCTAAATATATATACGTTTTTATGTGTGTGACCCAATAGGTTCTCGTAACATTGGTAGGGACTTTAAAACCTCATTTTAAAGAAATAAGCAATGTACGACATCTAGTAATACATCATTGCTATCCAAGTAATGAGTATATAATAGATTCGACTTAACCTATTTTTATGACTTATTTTATTGTAAAACTTAGTCCTTTTGTCCATGAAAACTAGATTGATTTATGAGTCATGGATCATGTCATCCTCATATCAATCTATATGTTTCTTGATCTTTGAGTAGACTGACTTAAACAAATAAGCTCAATGTCTCATATTGACTTATTTGAGCATGACTATGCATTTTAGTAGTCCTACTCAATCAAGGGGCTAATTGATATCACTTTCATTATATAGAAGGGATAAATTCCATCTACATTAATCATATCTCTCTGCACAATTTATTGTATACCTAGTAAACAACTTAATAACCATCTTTGTTATAGCTGGTGTTTGCTGAATATAAAGTATACAACTCTTTATGTAGGGAACCATAGTGACTTCAGGTCGAAAGATAATTCGTACTAATAGTCACTATGATAATGTGCATGACACTTATATAATAATCCATGTAACATTCTCATAGCGTGTCAGTTAAGTATATATTCTCTAACATATACTCAATGTTAACTTAATATCTCATATTAGTTAACCTATATGTTAGTCTTAATGTATTAATATTGCCCTTGAATATTAATACTTGACTAGGGATAATTTAGAGTGGCATTTTATAGAATATTTCACTCTAGGGCTTTATTATATTTATTTAATATTTGCACGAATTTAAATAAATATAATAATCATAAAATGAAGCCTTTTACATATAAGATATGATACAGGAGTCTCAAAAGAATTATCTAATGATTGATTTTTATGGCATACTCTAACAATATTCTGATGAGAAGATATTAATCTAATGTACTCTTTATCTCTTTGTCCAAGTTGTATCCCACTAATTTTACTAACAAAGTTTTTAATGAGTCATTCCTAATAGACTAAGATTAATCAACAAAATCATATGAATACTTTACTTTTTTTTCTTCGGTAGATTTTATCTCTTTGAATTTTACTAGCAAAGTTAAAATGAAACATATTCTTAATGATAGTCAAATATTATTCCTTTTTACTCACCATTAAGATGAGTAAAAAGAACCACATTTTTATAAGCTTATTAAATATACTTAAACTCACTTATGTTAATCAATTGAATGAGAATTTTTTTTCTTCTTCTATCTATATCTTTTTTTTACTCTTTTTCTTTTCAATTCTTCCTTTTTCATATACAAAGATAAAAATATATTATTCTTTGTTTTACATTTATAATAATTTTACAATGAAAGTAACATTTCAATTTTTATATTTATTAATTATTGTCACTTAATCATCAATTAATTTTCTCATGGATTGTCAAATATTATTCCTTTTCATGTAAAAATATTAATAATCAAAAAATTAATAGTTAGAATATCTAAATCATTAAATTCTAAAATAAATGTTAGAATAAAAATCTCTTTTATAAATAACTCATGGCTAATTGTTTTGATGAAACATCTTCATCTAAAAATATTCAAAGGTTCACATATAGCAACCATGACACTTACAGTTACTAGAGATTAGTATAAAAAGTTACTCTATAAAGTAGCATCTGATTCTTCCTTTCTTTTAGATATCAGTAGTTATTTTTCTCGTGCATTTATTTGAGCTCATTGATTATCAACACATAAGTTAATGTTCATATTAATAGTAATCATATTATTTTTATTATATTCTTTTTATGTTTTAAAAATATTATAATAGTCAATAATAAATAGTTAAGAATCATTTGATATAATGGCATTTAATTTAGGTCTTTGTTACTTCATATTACATTACTTATTTTTGATTTTCATATTAGTAGAGGTGTCAAATGGGCATGGTGGCCCATGCACGACCTGCGGCCCAGCCCATTTCAGTAGTGCTTGGCCTAGCAAGGCAAGGTCTAGAACCATGCCTCAGGCCTGGCTGGGCCTCCCATGGCATGGTTCATGTCATGTTGGGCCCAGCGGTATGGTAAACCAGCCAGGTGAGTGGCCAATGAGATCCCCATCGAGCAGTCCCTAGGGCGATCAAATTTTTTTTAAAACAATTAGCTACGTAGCCAATTGTAATTGGTCGATCTATAAACCAACCCCTCATTGCTCTCACATCCATGCACTTGGTCGTGCCACCATCAGGTAAGAACGAAGATGCATGACTCATGCATATTTGGAGTTCGGCATGGTCAGGCACAACCATGAACTCGACCATGCCCACCATATTGTGCTAGGCTGGTGGACCACATTACCATGTCATACCTAGCATGGCACAAAAATTTAACCATGTTGTGCACGGCACGGTGGCAAGGTCGTGCCTTGAAAAGTTGACGGAAGGATTGAAAGGAGTTGTAGCAAGACTCAATCCCAATGTCACAGCACAGGTTCATTCATGAAAAATTAACTGAATTATTTATATATTATGATACTATGTATGGAAATAGTTGTAACCAAACTCCGAGTACGAATATTAGGACTAAGTTATTTGTTTTTTTTTTTGATATTTTAATTAATGAATTTATTTTTTGATATATGTAAAATAAATAAATAATATAATATCGTATTTGTAAGACATAACTAATAATAGGTAACTTAGAATTTTAAATATGTAATAAAAAATTAAATCATTAAACCGCAACCGGTGAGTCGATGACTGGTCGACCTAGGCAGGAATCTCTGGGCCCAACCTGGCCAAAATCTGCCTTGACTTGGGCCAAATGGATTGTGTTGAGTCAGCCATAATCTAGTCGTGCTATGCTGGGCACCTCTAGTTCCTAAGTTCTATTAAAATAAATAACATGTATCTCTTTCAATATGGCATAACGATGCCATGGATGGAATAATGCATCATAAAAGGACATGAATATCAAAGTATAATCAAGAAATGTTATAAAAAAAGATGTGTATACAATAATATCTATGAGGTCGACTAATGAGTACAACTTTTATGTCCCTTTCAAAAAACAATCAAAATGATAAGACCAGAAGAGTCAATTATAGGATCATATGTCTCCTTGATAGTCTCATTTATGATCTTAGTAGTTTGTGCATGTCTCCTCCTAATAAATATCTTATATCCTGAATGATCAAGTTTTTCAGTCTCAGGCTCATCATGAATTTGAACAGGAGTAGACGCATAATATATTTTGTCATTTGGACTCAATGAGATTTCCGCTCTTAAGAAACATCACTTTCACCAAAGTCACCAATATTTTTATTCGATACATATGATAATTCGATTTGAGTATCATCATAATATAGACCAATAGTTCAAAAGTAATGGACATATTCTTTATTATAGTTGGCAATCTATATGGATTTATTGAGGATTAGAGAAAATTAGCATGTTTAAATATATTTTTTAAACTCTTACTCCTAAGCATAGTAAAAAAAGACTTTTGCCTAAAAAATATAACATCATTTACTAAAATACTAATAGTCTCATTTAAAAAATACTAAATGTCAAGGCTCTTCATGTCAGCTTATTCGTCCTTATGATAGTTTATGAACAAAGCATATGCTCTCAAAAACTCCGAGAGGCAAGCTAAACAATCTTTTTTTTATTGTGCAAGATCTGAAAAGGATTGTGCTGAGAAATGACATAGGAGAGAAATTGATTAAGTGATTTGTGGTTAAAATCACATCTTCTTAAAACATTTTATAATATTCCTCTCAAATAGAAATATTCAAATCATCTCAGTCAAATATTTATTCTAATATATATAATATCCAAGTCATCATAGAATTGACACTTCATTTTGTGAGAGGGTGTCAGCACACAAAAAAAATAGTCTATAAAATCATAATTCATATAATAAATAAGAAATATGACTAACTATAACATCTATTCTGATATATTGATAATTATTATTATTTTTTATTTTTATAGAATTAATTTTTTATCATTTAATAAAATATTTGAAAAATAAAAACATTTATAATCTATGATAAGAAAAAATATCCAAGTATATCATGAGTTATAATCAAAAAGGGTAACCAAGTAACTAAAGTTATCTCAAGTTACATCTCTACTAAGGCGCCATAAGTTTAAGTATATCAGATCAAATATATTCTTACTCATATCAAACTAACGAGCAGCATAGAAAACTTCGATATGTTATTATAACTAACATACCTCATTATAAATACAAAATTCTTAACTTTGTCAATGATAGGTGACCAACTTGAAAAGAACAAATAAACGATTCAACACATCCAAACATCCAAAAGAAAATATTATCATAGAAGAGAAGAGATATAATCTATCATTTTGAATCCTAAATGAATTCTTTCATCAAATTTTATGATCATGCAAACTAATATTAATAGGCAAAAAAATGATAATTGAGTTGATTTTCACTTTAAGCATATTAATTGAACAATTAAAAATGTACATAATATGATCAAGAAACATAGAACTGATCTTGATAATATCATGTCCAGTAACTTTAGAAGATTTATAATTGATTACACTCAAAATAGAAAAAAAATAATATTGAATGGACTATGATTACTTGTGAATTGAATAATTATTATTAATTTCACAAGTGTGAATGATGAGCATGAGTAACAAAATCAATAATGAATGAAAAATGAAATATGTTTATGGCTAGCTTATAGATAACGTATGTATGTTTTTCTCTAATAAGTTTCATGACTTATGTACTTTGTGAGATCACTCAAATGACTCTTAAAATTAGTTTTCCTCTATGTAGTATTATTATGTCTATTCTCTATAAATTACCCCAACAATTATCTCAAATATGTTGCATCATTTTTATAGTGTGTGCCCTTAAATGAAATTCTTCTCCATTTATCTCTACTACACCAATCTCTCCCAATATTCAATATGTGTACACAATTTATGATTTCTTTAGTTCGAAATGCTAAGAAACACATAAATATATACCAAATGAAAAATCACTGAAACCCAAATTAATCCCCACACTCTACCCCAAATGTATAAATACACCTTAATTTGAGAGATTTTCCCATTACCCTAAATTGAGCAAAAAAAAAATCCAAAATTGGGGTTTTTTGGATAGGACAATAATTCTACTCCTATTTTGCACTTAAACCCTAAAATTCCTTCACAATTTAGGGTTTCCCAAAACCAAACATGAAGATTGCATGTTTGGTGCATGCTCACTATACCATTTTCACAACATTATTGGACCATCAGCACACCACCATCCTCTGCACATGGAAATGGCATCGATGCAGTGGACAATGATGCATAATGACTATGCATAGTAATTATGGAGAATAATTATGGAGAGTAGTCACGCACAATAATTAGTCACAATTTTCCTCTCTACCAAAACGTAGAGGTGGAAAATGAACTATGCCAGGTAGGATAGACATTATTTTTGGGTGGCCTAAGTATGACATCGTGTCGTGTCAGCCAACTTAGCTGAAATTAATTGTGGTCCTAGAGAGCACGTAAACTTGGTTTCAAATCAGGTCGTGCCTACCATGTTGCATCATGCAGATCCAAAAAAATTGGAATGAACTAGCTCGTGCCTACCATGTTGCATCAGCCAACATAACTATGCACATGTTGCATCATGTGCATAGTGCCTCATGTCGGGCCTGGCACACTGGCTCGAAGGCATATTTCTTCGGCATAACCTGAACCATGCCCCGCTCCTAGACCCGAATGGCCGGATCTAGATTCCAGATGGATGGACCTAGATCTCAGCCAGATGCCCCAAAGCTGAGCCCGATGGCCTGACTCAATGGGCAGCCTTTTTATTCCAGAAGCCAAAGCTTATGGAATGAGACCGTTGGGTCGATTCGACAGTCAAACTGGCCCAATGGTAAAAAAAAATTTTAAAATTGTAGTTTTTTAATTAGGCCATTGGATTCGTCGGCCCCAATGTCCCCCCCCCCCCCCCCCCCCCCATTGATAATTGTTATCTCTCTCTCTCTCAAATTTTCTATCTGTCTATCTCTCGGTGTCTCATTTCAGAATTTACTTTTAAAGTTTACTTTTAGGACTCAAGTATGGAGTACGGACTATGGATTGTCGATTATGATGCAGATATCATAAAGCATACGAAATTTTACATATTATGAATATTATTTTAAAATTTTTATTTAGTTTAGTTTATTACATTTTAATTTTAGTGTAAATATTTAATCAAATAAATATTAATTAATATATTATTATAAACAAAACAAATACTATATAATAAATATACTAATAAAAAATTTAAATGATAAATAGTAATTTTAATTATGATAATGAAATTAATTTAAACATAAATATAAAAAATTATAATATGGTTAACAAAAATCTTATGGAAATGTTCAAGACAGCTGAAACTTTGATTTCTCCAGTTGTCTCGACCCAAATACCAAAAAAATAAAAAACTAAAAGAACAATAATAGTTTGGACTTATTTTAATATACTACAAAATAAAAATGTTAGGAATACCGAATAAAAATCGGTATAATACAAATATTATTAAAAAATAATAACCTATAAGAATTTATGTGGGATTGGGCACCTAAAAAGGCATGTCTAATAATGCACCAAAAAATATGGTGCATTAGATCTTAAGCAAAACTAACTCAGTGGTAAGTTCTTTGAGGCTGAATCAAATTCAGCCTCAATGTTAATCCCCTTCATATACTACAATGAGTTAAGGAGGGAAGGCATGGCCAAACTGATCACCATGATTGATCTTCGAATTAGATTTTTTGAGGATCTAATGGTAGTTAGTATCATGCATGCTTATTTTCAGCCTGCATATCATAGGATTCCCATGTCCATATCTAGAAATGACATACTAAAATATTATAATTTAGAAAAAATATAATATTAAATGAATTTATGAATTATAGTGGAGTTGTATTCATGACGTCTGATATCTGAACTAGTCACAATGATATATCTTATGTTTGCCTCACTGCTCAATATGTAGATTCTAATTGGACACTAAATAATAAAATATTAAGATTCTCAGAGATTCTCCATCCTCATGATAGCCCGGGAATTTATGAGAGCATGATAAGAATTTTTAGAGAATATAATATTCAAAATAAAATATATAGTATCACATTCAATAATGCATCTAATAATGGAGTAGCCATTGGCATATTTTTTAGGACTATTAGAGATGAGCCATTAGGAAAGATTTTCTACATCAAATACATGTGTCACATCATTAACCTCATTGTGCAAGAGGGGATGAAGGGTGTTTCCCCCACTTTAAAAAACATATATAACTCACTAAAATATCTTCATATGACTCACAAACAACATGAGTTTGGTATTCTCTGTTTGTCTACGGATCTAAAGAAGAATAAAATCCAATTGAATATGAGACACTATTAAAATTACACATACTTGATGTTGGAGTCATGTGTTGGAGACAAACACGTGATATCTGATTACGTCAATAGTAAGAATGACGAACTCATTATTGACAATACTAACTGGGCTATAGAAATTTTATTTATAAAATTCCTGAAGATTCTTTATGACATGACGAATATGTGTTCGTTAGTTTATACTTTCACCACTTGCATTGTATTTAGGTGCATATGCAATATTAGTAGCATTTTTAGGAAGTTTAGAGATAACCTTATATTTAGCAATATGGTTATAGAGATGAAAACCAAGTACTTAAAGTAATGGTTTACCATTTC
The DNA here is from genome assembly GCA_029783825.1 of Sapria himalayana. Taxonomy (NCBI): domain Eukaryota; kingdom Viridiplantae; phylum Streptophyta; class Magnoliopsida; order Malpighiales; family Rafflesiaceae; genus Sapria; species Sapria himalayana. The sequence continues at coordinate 2,013,789 of JAREIK010001258.1, read as the reverse complement.
ATCTCTTTATTATATGGCTGCCTGCATATACCCTATGGTTAAGGTTGAAGGGGTAGATAATGTTTTGATATATATATATCCTCATGCATAAACCAAAGAGACTAACCTAAAAGATTTATTCGTGAGAAGTTGACTAGACCTATTACATACTACGATACTAGATATTACAAGTTGTAGTAGTGAGTCTCCAAGTATGGACATGAATATCATATTTGAAGATGATGACTTTTCCATTCAGTTACAACGGGGTGGACCATCGAATAGGAGCAAGCTATCTCGGTACTTAGGTATCGATTACTACTCAATCCTATCACATACCAATAATTAAAAATCTTGATATTTTATAGTGATGAAAATCATGAGTCCACCTATCCCATGTTGTATAAGATGGTACAGGATCTACTGAATCCTCCAATGTTGAGCATAGCATTGGGATCTACTTTTTTTGTTGTAGAGAATGTGATTTCAGAAAGAATATCCAAATTATGGCCAAATATTATTGAGGCATTAGCATCCATAAAGGATTGAGATGATTCAAACTAGGGCATCTAGGATCATGCTGCAACTACAGCAAAAGCGGAAAAGTTTGTTACTAATAATAATTCATGAGACTTTAATAATGATTGACGACTAATATGAGATTGAGATATTGAGCTAAGCCTACTTTACTGCTTATGGCCTACTGCTAGTGATACTGATACCATTATTGATCATATGCTGATGGGATTTATCATTTATTATTTTTGGATTATCTTTGTTTATTTATTTTTGTCATTTGACTTTGAGTCTTGAACTTGCTATTTTTTTTATGTTCTTTGTTTATTCATACACTTACTTATGGGATTGGTTTCATGTTTTATATTTATGATTATGAGTTTATTTTTGATGTATTGTTTTTTAATTTTTAATGATTTAATATTGATCATACTTTGTTTTATAGTAATTTTTGTGTTTTTAGTTGTGAATTATTAGTTTTTAGTTGTTTTATTTATATAATTAATTAATTAACTAATTTAATTTGAGTATTAAAATTTAAAATTTATAATAATTTTGAAGTTTGGGATGACCCAATTCATAATTGCCCGACCTGACAGATCCTTGCCTGACCCAGCTCAACTCGGCCCAAACCAGATACAAATTGGGTTGGCTTTGCTCAAGTCATGGCATGCCAGGTAGGACATGGTTACTACACCATGTTGTGCAGGGCACGGCACAGTGACCCAATTGGGCCACCAAAAACTGGGTCGAGCCAGCCCTACCCTTCCCGTTTGACATCTCTTGTACACCTGGATACAATTATTCACATACTAAAATATTTGAAAAAGTTTGTAGGACTTAAGATCTCTTTGAGTGATAACAAATACTTGTAGTTAATTGAATATTTATATTCAAATTGGATATCAATTTGCATTGATAAAATATCTACAATAAATTTCTATTCTTTTCTTATCAATAAAACCTTAATCATTTCTACAAAAAACATAAAAAATATATGATTGTTTCCGGATACAATATAGAGACATATTAAGGATGATGGCAATTATTACTTCAAAGAAAACAAATACCTAACTTCAATATATGATTGGTCTTATCAATATAGCAAGATGGAGCATACATATCACAAATACCTAACTTCAAAGAAAACAAAAAAACTTCAATCCTCAGAATATTTTCATGAAGATCTCTATTATTTATTCAGTAGTAGATATGTAGGTAGTGGGTATCATACTATCTTTTGAATTTTCTCATATGAAATAATAATCAACTTTAATATATTTTGTCTACTTGTAAAATGTTGAGTTCTCAACAATATGCCAAGTTTCTTATCTATCACAATAAAGTATCATCAACCTTTGAATTGGCAAACATAACCTTTTTAAGAAGTAAATAATCTATAAAAGCTGACAAATAACTAATAACATAGCTTTATATTGTCTTTCAACTAGATCTAAAAAAAACAATCAGTCTTTTACTTTTCTAAGATATAATATTAGAATTACCTCTTAGAAAAATATAAAACTTTATTACAAATCTCCTCTCTATAATGAAATCACATGTCCTGAATTCACTTTTCTAAGATATTAGATTTGAGTATATCTTTACTCAACTAAGCACTCGATTTCTAAATGAAATCACATGTCCTAAAATCTTCTCTCTATACCAAAATAGGTATTCTTCATCAACAAAATCATATGCATTGCATACTTTTTTGGGCAATACACAACTCCTTTGATGACGATGCCATCACGAGAAAACATTCTACAATTAACCAATGATTATGCTATCACATAATTCCTTGATTGAACAACCTATCTATTTGGGTTTTAGAGTATTTTGATCAAGGACTTCCAATAAGGAAGTCTAGGTTTTGGTGAAGTGCCCCAATAGGGCTCAATCCTGCCCTGATCAGGTTGTAAGGGCATGTGGTCTTGATGCCATCACCCCCAAAATTAAAACAACAAAACAAAACAAAACAAAACATACAGAAGTTCCAACACGTCCATGGTTAACCACTATAGACTCCACCATGCTTGCAATTTACCATTGTGTGCTCCACCCTAGTCACCATCTTATATGTTCGTAATTCACCTTGTGCACTCTTATGTGGTCATCATCTTCTACTATTGGATCCACCATGGTTGTTGTTCATCACTATGTGCTCCACCACTATCGTCGTCCTCCACTGCAAGATCTACCATGGTTGCCGTTTGCCACTACTTACTCAGTCACAATCATTGTCCTTCACTTTATAATCCACCATGGTCACCTTTCACCATTTTTCATTCCACCATGGTCTCCATCCTCAATTATAGAATCCACCTTGGTCGCCATCCTCCACTACAAGATCCACCATGGTCATCATTCACCACTGCATGCTCCATCATGGTTGATGTTTGTCACTAAGTTATAGAAGCCTATTCCTCCTCAAAAGTTCATAGTAACTTCTAACATACTTAAAATAAATTGAAATTGCACCCTATGTGATTATACAAATCACACAAGCTAAATGCAAAAATGCGACCCAACAATTAACAAGCATTTTCACATCCAAACGCATCATTCAAAAACATAAATAGTTGAGTGATATGTTATTTTAAGAGGTTAGAATGCATCTGTTACAATCAATGACATTTTCTAATCATCTATCCATATTAAAACATGATTCAATTACATGCAATATCATAGACCAAAGGTGTGATACCATTGTTAGAGGTCAAAATTGATTCTAAAATAATTGAGTGCAATAGATTTGTTTACATTTTTTTATCTTATTGGAAGAAAATCATTACAAGATTGTTTTAACACATCTTTAAAATGTGAGTTTAGAGTTCTCTAGGCCCGTCTTCCATGTCACCTTCTCTGTCATCACAAGGAAGGAGATGCTACACAATAATGGGATTGTGCATCTTTTTTACCATAAATCCAAAATGTATTATAAAAAAAACATACATCACATCACTTTGCAAAAGTAATGTGACATGTCTAAATTTGTGACATGTCTAATGTGACATGTCAATTCTAATTTATATCAATTAATAAAATTAATAATTCCAATTCTATATACACACATACTTTAAATAAATAAACTAAATCTTTAATTATAATTTCAAACATTTCTTATGATACTAGATTCGGCCACTAAAAAAAAACTTAATAAACTAAATCAAATTTTGGTCTCCTAATATGAATTTGATGCATCATAATTCATATTAATTATAATATATATTAGTAGAGAATTATAATAGTACTTTCTCACTTATTCTTAATAATTCATGTCTTTTATTATTCAGTACTTATTTAACTCTTCATGTTAAGATTGTAGATACCTATTAATTAAATCATATTATTGACAATTTAATTCAATCAATCTCTTATATATTACCTCAAGGCCTTCCAGTTAACTTATTTGATATACTGGATCAAAATTCATTTGTGGGGTTTGATAACAACAAAACTTATAAATATCCTCAAGGGGGCATCATCAATTCATTTTACAGGATACTAATTCTATCAATAATTAATATTCACCATATAATTGATAAAATTATCTAGCTTAGTGAGTATATTGATCTAAGTATAAATCTCATCATTTATGAGTCAAAATAACTATTAACTAATATATATATATATGTTTATCAATTACATCAAGATTAATAGTAATAGTATTTGTAATAATTATAGTTTATTTTTATTTTATATGTTAGTATAAAATAACTACGCTAGTTTGGTCCTATTCAATACACATAAGTGCAATAGCATAAAAAATTAGAATTTCACTATTCTCCATAGTTAAGATAGATCTACTAAAATCTTATGTCAAAATCTTACCGAAAGAGTATCTAACTCCATCTAAATTATAAAAAGTAAACTTATATTCTACATGAACTGATGATTTAATCTCCAACATTTAAGTCAAACTCTTTGCACCAACTCTTCTACTATATAGAATAAAAGATGCAAGTATATCTATTATAAATATAATATCAGCATATTGTCATTCAAAAGAAACCCAAAATGAATTCAACATACAATTAAAAGAAAAAATAAATTAAAATGACTTTCAGTATAAAATGGTTCTAACACCTATCACATAATAATATTTTCTTGATCACTAGCTTATGGTCTTTATTACTTAATTTCTCTTTTATAAATAGGACCCTCAATCAATGTCATATATTTGTATAGGCAAGCTAAATCCTTCACAATAAAAGTTAATCAACTAATTTAAGCTAAATCTTGTAAAAGTAACTACATATATTTATTACAACTTTAAAAATGTGTTTATATTAAAGTCAACAATTTAAAAATTTTAAATATAGATTATGTTTTGGTAAACCATCTAGAAAATATTTACAAAAAAAGAACCCAATTTTCATATTTATTATATATTATACTAGAACACAAAATATTTATGTTTTGATACATTATCAATTATAAACTTAAAACTACTATGTGGCTATAAACAAACATAAAAAAACAAAAAGTTATGATTTCAAAAATGCTATTATTTTCAAAGTATTTTTAGAAAGACACACAACACGCACGCATGCATGCACACGCACACATATGAGTGTGTGAGTGTGCGTGCACAATGTGTGTGTGTGTGTAAATTTATATATAAACATTTATATATACAAACTTATATGTGTGTGTGTGTGTGTGTGTGTGTATAAACCTATGCATGAACATGCACTACAAGAAAAGAAACAATTAGAAATGGAATTTAGAAACACCAATTCATTTTCTAAAATTAGGAATGGAATAGAAATGGAAAAGACAAATCAAGAATAAATTAGAAATAGAAAAATTTCTTGTCGCTAATTAGCGATGGATTATTATTAGTTTTTAAAATTCATCACTATTTGAGACACAAAGTAGGGTGCGGATATGCTTGAATGGTTTTTTAGCGATGAAAACTTATGTATCAATATATTATTAGAAATGATGTGCAAATCCGTTTATACATTTAGCAATGAAAATTATTTCCATTGCTAAATGAGAAACGATATTTATTATCTATTGTTATATCATTAAAAGGAATTTAGAAATGGAAATTAAAACTGTCACTATAATAGAAATGGAAATTAAAACTGTCACTATAATAGAAATGGAAATAATTTTCATCGCTAAATTAAGATAATTAATTTATCGAATAACACTTTAAAACTTCGAACATACTTAGGGTTTTAAAGATTTTTTATTTTGATTTTGATTTCATCCAAATTTTTTATGGATTGCCTATCCTCCATATATTGATTGATGCATATTTCATCCATAATTGAGGTATGAAATTATGATTTTTATTTTATCTCATATTTATTGTATTTTGGAATAGCTATATTTGTCCGTTTTGATATTATGTTTAATTTTTTTTTTCATTTTTAACATTCATATCTGGTTCTTTCTTATTGTTTTGTTGAATGATTATAATTCTAATTGACCTATAGTTATGATCATTATATTTTAGTTGCATTTTGTTTCCTTATTAGGATTATATGAAATTTAATTATTTTTAAAATAATAACTAATATTAATGGCATAACCTTAACAATAAAAAATATATAATTATTATAAAAAATACTAAAAGTTTATTTGTAATAATAATAAAAATCATAAAAAAATTATGAGAGTATACAATTTGAAGGATGAAACATAACAAAAAATTATAAAACTAAAAAAATTATTAGTTCATTTAAAAATTCATATAGTTGTTTGATCTACATTTCACTAAATGTGTAATAAAAATATATAACATCTGCCTTTATTTAATATAAAAAAACATATTATATTTCAACTATGATATATGACTATCAAATATTTGTAATCGACAAATGAATGATCTTACAAATGGACCATTACGAAGTTTATAGATTGTGTTACAAATGAATACAAATTTCATATTTTGAAACATGGTTTAAATAGAGTTGCAATGAACCATGATGTTTGCATCAGAGTGTCTAACTATACTACATCTACTACTATTTTTTATGGTCAACAAATTAAAATTCTACACATGTAGTATCATATTTTACCAATTAATAGGACAGTTTTGTTTAAGTGTGAATGGTTTGATCCTATTCCAAATATGAGTACTAGAATTCAACATCATTACTACCTTCTTGATGTGTACCAAGAAAAATATTATCATAAGTAGGAGTCATTTATTCTTGTGGTACAAGCCAAATAATTGTGTTATACTACTTATCCAACCACAAAAAGAAATATGTATCACTAGTATATAATATGTAAAATAAAACCTAGATCAGTTATTGAAGTTATTGAAACGGATGTTATTGTCACTCCATTGCATGTATCAGCATTTCGAGAGAATAGTGTGGAACTTCTTTCAATCATTCAAGGGGAAGATGATGAGCTTCAAGCATTACTTGGTGAAGGTGAAAATTATTTAGACATTGATGATGGCCATGTTGTCGAATATAATGAGAAGGAATTAATTGTAGAATCAGATGATGATGAATATATAGATAGAGATGATTTGTTAGAAATTTCTAATGATGACTAAAATTCATTAACTACCTTATTATTTTGTCATTCTCATTTTGACAATACGTAGCTTTCTTAAATTTACTACATTCATTTAGTATCATTTTTCATTTTTTTCATTTTAATTAAATATAAATTAATATGTGAATGAAATTTTAAGTATATTAAAATATTTGAATTTTGATATTTTTAAATAATAACGTATGATATTGCTACTTATAGAATATTATTATTTAGAATTAAAATAATTTTTTTCCAAAGTTTGTGTATATTTTGTTTACATGTATATATATGTACTGATGTCAAATTACTTACAGGTTTATTCTATATGCTTCTGATACAATCGGGATGATATTCAAGGAGAAACTAGTTGTGAATGGTATAAAGTGGAGTAGAGTGCCCCAAAGTATGAAAGAATTTTATTATAAAGAATTTGAGGTATATTTTTATGTATTTACTTGTCTTTCAATTAGATATAATATGATTTAGTTTTAAATTTACAATGTATTATTATTTTATTTAGTTTTTGTAGAATAAGTATAAATGGAATAATATTCTGGTAGCCTTGGTGAAGGATACATGAAAATATGTGACAAGTGTGTGATATACTAACAAACTTAACAAATATAAAAAAAGTATAGTAAAGATGCAAAGACTAATAATATCTTCCTTAGTGTTTGGATAAAGTTGTGGGAATACTAGAATAGTGAGGAGTTCAAGGCCTTGTCCTAGATGCCCTCACACAATCATCGATCAGAGAAAGCGAAAGAATGATAAGGACCTTCAAAACATATTGGAGGTTCAAAGTCGACCTACCAATATTCAATAGATTTGATATAATTATCTTTTATTTCTTGTTATTATTTAAATATTTTGAATCCAAATGATAATATCTGTGTTATAATGAATGCTATACATTAATAGTAACTAATCTTTATTTTCAGTAGGCTGAGTTGGAACATCCATCAATACCATTTGAGGTATTCAAGTGAATGTACAAGAAGAAAAATGGATCATTTGTGAACAAATGCTCAAATGATATAAATGCAAGTTTCTCATTTTGTACTTGTAGTCCCATTTGAAAATTACAAATAATAAAAGAAAAGAATTTTAAAAAATTATTATTTAGCATTAACTATAAATAAAATGCAAACTAAAGTATACCATAATTGATGATTTATTATTTATAGACTCATTAAATGTAATGTCTAACTTTATTTTTATATTATTTTTTAGTAGCAAGATGATAGTTTATTATGCTGGTATGAAAATTATTTTAATAAATTAATTGACGAGTTATATTGTATTTTAATAATTATAGAAAGCTGTGAAAATTATTTTAATAAATTAATTGACAGATCCTTCTATATAGGTGCAAAAGATTAATAGTGCATATATTTATCTTTAGGCTGTCGAAGTGGAGATAAAAAAATAGTGAGTGTACAGTCTTGGTACCCATGCATCTACTTTTTATCCAGATTCTTTTTGGAATTCTTCATCATTTATCTTCTAATTACAAAAACATATTTAATGAGAGGTTGCACGGGGAGATGAAAGAAATTTAGGGTACATTGCAAAGGAAAAATGATAAGATGCAAGAATGAAGAGATGCAAAAAAAAAAGAATGAAGAAATGCAAAAAGAAACTGAAGAAATAAAAAAAAAGGGCTGAATGATTAAAAAGAGAAGATAAAATGCAATAAAAGATTTTGAAGATGGAAAAAGTAATGTGCAAGTTGACACATGCATCATCTATTTTTCATTATTCTGAAGAGAATCCATCTAGAATTCCGGAGGACAATACTCATTAGGAGAATAACTCATAGCTGTTTATGATGTGTTATTAATTTTTTGTAATGAATATTTTTGATGTGAAATTATGGTTTTTTATGTTAGCATTATTTTAATTAGGTTATAAATTGTGTATTGAAATTTATGGACATTTATGTTTATTATTTAATATTTTATTCTATGATAATATTATGTGAATGTCATTTGATGAATACTATGTAGAAATGCTTATTTAGTTGAAGGTCATATTGTTTCTATGTGTAATTGTATATTATATACAACATACAAAAACTGCACAAATGGAATATGTTCATGTTGCAAACTATAGAATTAGTAATTCAGTTTCTAAATCCATTTATAAATAGAAATAAATCATGCATTCCTTTGATAATATGTGGCTCTTTTAGAAATGGATAATAATAATACATTTTTATTTTTGGTGTTGCAAAATTAGCTACAAAATCCAAGATCCCCTTAGCCTTCACAACTTTTAGTGACGAATTTATTCCATCGCAACTTTTAGTGATGGATTTATTATGTCGTTTTGAATAGAATCGTCATTGCGTTATTGATTTCCAAATATTTAGAGAGGACTTTAAAATAAATTATTTTCCTTTCTAATTACATCGCTATTTGACCATAGTGATGGAATTAGAAATGGAATAGAGCATTTTTGATTTGCTCTTTTTTTAGTGATATAAATATAATAAATAAATATATATATAGGTTTATTTATATAAGTTTTTTAAAACATGTATATATATATGTGTGTGTGTGTGTGTTTTTTTTTTTTTGAAAATATTTTTATATATACATGTGTGTCTGTGTGTGTTTATCTACATGTCCACACACATAGGACCTCTCACATTTTTACAACACACACACACACACACACACGTGTATATATATATATATATATATATATATATATTTATTTATTTATATTATGTTTATACATATATTTATAGTTATATTATGTGTGTGTGTGTGTACATACTTACTTATATTGTGTGTGTGTGTGTGATTACACATACACACTTAGAAAAATTCAAAAGAGTAACATTTTTGAAATATTAAGTTGTGTTTTTTCAAATTTTAACATGTATAAACATGAAACTATGTGAGTTATTTTTTAGCAAATATATAAGGGAAATTTATGTTTGGGGGTTGGGGCACTATAAAAGTATTTACAAAAAAAAAAAACTAAAATTTAAATATTTAATACAAATTTAAAAAAAAGTAATATATTTATGTTTTAATACACTAAAAATTGAAATCCATTTTGCCCCCTGAAAATAGCAGTTTTTAAATATGAAAACCTCCTAACCTAATTGAAACCATTTTTAGATTTCAAAAAGTGTTTTTTTAATGTAAATTTCACACACACACACACACACACACACACACACACACATATATATATATATATATATTTATTTATTTATTTATATTTATATTTATATTTATATATTTATATGTTTAGATTTTAGAAAAACAAAATAATTTTAGAATTGAAAAATTGATTTCGATTCCATTGGATTGTTTTCAAATTTGGAAATTACTAAAGAATTTTTTTTTTTTTGAACAGCGGAAGCTGAAGATAATGTTATATCAGATATGGGTCAAATTTATATTTATCATTTTTAGTGTATTAAAATGTAAATATTTTATATTTTGGTATAATTTTTATTAAATATTAAAATTTAAAATATTTTTTTATATAAATTATTTTTATCTCGTGACCAAAATATAAATTTTCTAAACATAATTTAAACACCCTATGTGTTTCTTTATGTCGTCCGTTCAATCGTCACTTTCCTCTGATCTATTACTCCATTCTCTTCTTCTGTTCTCATTACCCTGTTCCCATTCCTCTGTCAAAAACTCCACAACGTGTCAAACCATTTTTTTTTCCGAGATCAATATCATGTGGTGAGCTCGTGATTTTGTTGCGTTGGTGTTTTAGTCAAATTCCGAGGTATGTTCTGTACATAGTATCCAATTTTATTGTTTCTTTCTGTAGGTTTGAAGTCATTTATTGAAAAATTCTGATTTTCGGTTTATACTAATTGTTTCCGAATTGTGAAATTATCAATGCTTCGGGTGCTTTTTTGTTAGTGTATTTGGATTACCAATTAATGATTGTGTGATTATTTCTAGAACTGTTCTTTTTCCTTGTCTTGGCAGTGCAATTACTCAACTGCGATTGGCAGTGGAACAATAAACTGCAAGAGGTAGTGGACCAACCTGTGCCCGAGGTAGTGGAGAAATCCACTTCCAAGGAAAGTAGGCTTGTTTAAAGGTATTAACAATTGATTGAATATGTGCTTTTTCCGATTATCTTCATTTTCGAACGGCTGTACTCAGTGCATGGTAGGTATCTTACATTTTGATATTTTGTGAATGAACCCTTGGTTGGCTTGTAAAAACAAAACACTTGAATCACAAAGTGACTTAATCTTGAACAAAATTATTACTTCAAAATGTTATGTTAAAATAGTTGGTCTTTGATTGAAACATGGATGCTATAGACATCAGGAAATTATTCATGTTTAAAAATGATTCAGATTTTGAAAACACAGCAATTAGTTTTGTTATTTCAATAATTTTAAGATTGCACATTTATATAATTTGAATAATTATGTTAACATAATTTTCAACGGTGTGGAAAAAAAGGAACCTCAAAGTAATAATAAATTAAAAAATTGTGTTTATAATACATATTAAATGCAATCATAACATGTATAAATACAAAAAAAAAAAATTAATTTAAAAAATATAACACTTCCTGCAAACCAGTATGTAAGTATCAAAAAAATTAATTTTAAAAGAAAGATAAGTAAGTTGAGATATTTTTTATATATTGATGAATATATCAGTTATGTGATTTGATGTATAAATATTAAGCTATATTGGTTTAGTAATTTGATGTATGAGTGTGAGTTATGCCTATGGTGACATTCTAGATTTTTTGTTTGAGATTTTTTTTTTGAATTTTTTTTTTGAAATTTTTTTTTTGAATTTTTTTTTGTATTTCATCTGTCTTGAAATATTAAATTAGAGAATATATATATTTTATTGTTTGATTTTTTTAATAAAAAGTAGTAATAGGAGTAATTGGTAATTTGATCTTTTCTAATAAATATTTAATCTTAAGAATATCCTAGGTAGTTATGATTATTACTTTCTATTCTATCTAGTATTGCATCTAAATATTATTTATTTTTTATTTTTATTAGAAATAAAATTATTTCTTAGAAAAATAAATAATTTAAATTAATTTTTTATGTGCAAGTAGGTGTTTTATTAAAGTTTTAATACCTAGCTAATTGAAGATGTTTATGATTATCAAATAAAATATTAAGTCTTGAATATTTTTTCACATATCTAAGTATGTGAAAAGATGCATCAAAATGAGTATATTATGGAGAAATTAAGAAATAATTAAGCATGTTGATTATAAAAATTATATTTGGCCTAGTAATAATTAGATTATTATTATTTTTTTATAATATATATATATATAGTCAAGTTACTGAATAATTCATATCAGAGAAAAGATTAGTATCCAACTTATTAGGTATAATTGTTATAGTGTAGTCCAAAAGATCATTATTTGAAAGAGTATCCAAAGTTCTTATTTACTGTAACAATACAATAGTTCTATTATAGTAAGGTATTTAAATTTTTAGAAAATATTTGAGTCTCATAAGAGTATTTTTTTTAAATTATAATTAAACATATTTTTATGTTGAATAATTCTCAATTTATTATTATTTATAATAAAAATATTATTTACATATATAATTAATAAATTAAACTTATTATTTTACTTTTTTGATAAAATAATAAATAATATGTAATACATTTATATAAACTAAATAAAATAACTTTTGTTGAGAATCTTATAAATTAAGTTCTAGTGAATTATTCTAGATCATGGTCATATAACGTATTTCTTCTAAATTGTTATAAAGAAAAATATTTTTTACTTGTAATTATTATGCTAATCATTAATGAGAAATTATAAGTGATATGAATGTCTAATTTGAAGTCATCTTGATTATTGGAGAAATTATGTTTTGATAATTCATTTCAAAATTTTAAGTAAATTATCTTTAATAGGTCTTTAATATTAGGTAATTTACTTTAATATTAGTTTTCATAGTAAACATTTATTTATAACTAAATGTGTAATATGGGTTGTGTTGATTTAGCATGGCCTGAATTTTGGTGGCCTAGTTGGGTCACCATGCCATGCTAGAAATGACATAGATTGGCTAATTGAGCATGCTGAGTCATGCTGAGTTGGATCAAGTTGTGTTGTGTTGGGTTGGAAGTAAGATGGAATTACTACTTCTAGTGGATGGTGGCCAATGCAGACTATTGATTGGTAATGATGGTGGGTAGGATAGTGGTTATTGCACTGCATTGTGTGATTAGGCATTAGGCATTGTGGAGTGTGGTGCATAGATGTCGTTTATAATTGCATATGAATTAAAAAGATAATTGTTTTTAATTCAATAGTTATGATGCTAAAAATAAGATGTTTATAATTACTAAATATACTATTAATATTAAATACACCAAAGTATAATGCATATGATAATTGTATATTCATTTGAATACAAATTTATCATATAATAAAAAATTTATAGTAATTTTAAAAATAAAATTTTTGTATTTCAGTCTGAATCATCAATAATAAATTTATAAATTGTATTATTTATATAGTTGGATATCATATTTTAGTAGTTAATATATAAATATAATATCAAATAGATATAATTCTAATAATATTTGATATTAATTTGAAATTATTATTTTTTTAGGCTAGTTGACAAATCTAAAGTTTAAAACTCTTGTTGTCTATTAAGTATCCTATTAGTGTTTAAAAATGCATTATCAAGGTGTGTCTAGAATCATTCATCAAAGTGAAGCATGGTGAAAATGCCTTGAGACATTAAAAAAAGTATTTTGTAGTTTTGTAGTTTTGGGAAAAGAAAAAAAATATCTTGAACGAGCTTGGACAAATTATTCTTAATTGATACATGTAATCATCTCGATTGATAGCTCATTCTTGAATGAGCTTTGACAACTCATTCCTAATTGACATATGTAATCATCCCGATTGACAACTCATTCCCAAATGAGCTATCCAATAATGGATTATTGGAATCATGTAAGAATATTATTATATATTTTAAAATATTAATTAATTATGTAATATGAGACTCAAAAAGTAAATCTATCAATGCCTTAAAGCTTATGTCTTGCCTAACATTTTTGTCTTTGAAATATTATATAAATAATTAATTACGTAACACATATATATAATATGAAAATTTTAAACTAAGAGTTTATCTTTAATAATTCTATTAAACATGTTAATCACGACATCTTTATTTAAAGTATTATTGAATATAATACTAAAAATTTTATTTTGAATATTATATTTCTTAATTATCCTTGTTAGACACTCATATATGGTGTGACTATTATGAGGATGAAAAATTTTATGGAATCCTAATTTTTTTTATTTAATTTATATTTAGTATTGACATTATGGACAGTGAGATATTCAAATGAAGTATTTTTGTGATTAATTTAGATGTTAGATATCATAGAGATTGTTTTATTATATTTTTTAAATTAGTTAATTATTAATTATTTTTTTAATTTAAAATATTTTATAATGTCATTCATATTAGTGGATCTAGGAATTATATGATAACAAATCTGGTCGTAAGTTTGTATAATATTAATTATTTTAAGATTCTTTAACAATTTAATCGGAAAATTCATTTTAATAATTAATTTTATTATATATTTTCTTTCAAAGTCATTGTAATGGGTTAATGAACTTGAAGTCAGTCAAATTATAAAATAAAACTACTAAATTGAGTTTGCTTGAAATAAAATATATCATGTTTTTTTTGTATATTAATTGACATATCTTTTAAAGTGCTCAATGTCACGAGTATAATTTTAAACATATATATATATACAATATATATGTTGTATCTAATTTTCTTTCACATCTCTAAAATTATTATTTTTAATTATGTCAAAGTATATTTATATATCTAAAGTTTATATATTTTTAGATTTTTTAGAAATATGAGTGAAAATTATAGGAGAACTTAGTTTTGATCTTAGATCTTTTGATTGAGTTGTCATCAATATCTATGTTTATATAAATTTTATTTTTATAAATTTTATTGTTTGTCATTTTTTAATATATGTTACTAGATTGGAAGTTGAAGAAGAACAATAATTTAAAATTTTATTTTATTATTGTTATTTTATTTATTTATATTAAAATTATTAAATAAAAAATTTCAACAAAATGTGTACCTTAATTTTATATTTGCACCAGACATTGTTGAGGATATATCTTGTATTCTTTTATTTGGAAGTTGTAGCTCATAATTAAACTAACAGTGATGCTTTGTCATATTAAAATTATAAAATTTAAATGAAAAAAATGGGCACAACAATGCTCTATGTCAGTATCAAAACTAGGAAATGAGATGAGATGAAATTACAAATTAATAGTGAAAATCAAAATATATCAATATGATATTAATTAAAAAAAATAATTAAAAAGTATGTTTTTATTTTTATTTTATTTTTTTTAATTAGAATTTTTTTTAATTAAAATTGAGTCAATCAACAGAATAACTACATGCGTTGTCCTGTCACTGTCCTGTTGGTGATGGTGAATGGGTTGATTAATAAAAGTAGTCATTTTAAAAATGGTTATTTTTTTTTAATCAGTCTTGCCATGTATCGTGCTTTGTATGACACGAGTTGTGCCAGGAATCAACATGATTATGGTTTAGTCATGGTTTTTGATTATGCCAGGCTTAACATGGCTAAATTAGATAGGCAAAATAATGCAAAATATTTATGTACGATAAAATTTATGAAATATGATACTAAATACAACTCGTATGTTTTTCTCAAAGAATAATCAAAATATTAAGATTAAAAGAATTTATTGAAAGATCTTTGACTTCTTGGGAGATTTTTCTTCACTTTAAATTGATTGCATAGGTCTCAATATGTTTGGAGTTGATATTGTAATAGACTTTGGGTGACTATCCTATTTGGACTAGGAAAATATTTATTTTTAAGAATATTTCTCTCTAAAATTAATATTAAAATTACTTATTAGTATATATGATAACTTAAGAGGTAAATCTTCTTAATATCATTCAATAAATTTAAGTAATTGAAATGTGATAATATTTTTTGGTTGGATACTTAAAAGAGGCTCTCTCTTTTTTATGATAAATAAACTTAAAGGAGATTTTAGACGAGTATTAAAGAGAGATTCAAAAAAAAATAACAGTGATATTAATTAATATTCAATGTATTCTATTCTAGATAAATAACACATCTTTTTTGAATATTTGAATTATTAAGAAAGATATATTTTAACGACTTAAATGTCATCTTATTGCGTCCTGAAAAGATATTCTTGGCAAAGCAAATACTTACTAAAATTTTGGGAAGTAAGCTGAATAAATTATCTCTATGATTCAAAATTTGTAAAGATACATCATATAGAAAATATAGAATATCAAAATAATAATTGTTGAGGTGTAATTTTGATTTTATTGTGATTTTTTTTTCTTTATATATGATAGTACTTGGCAAATTAGTTGGCATACTCTTGGTGTATATATATGTGTTATTTTTTATTTTTGAAGTAAATGAAAAAAATATTTTACGTGGTCACACACACTTCCTCTCTCTCTCCCAAAATTTGAAACCTCTTTTTTTTTTGATAATCAATGAAGAACCTTCATTAAATAGATGATAAATCAGAGAGGAACACCTCTTCCAGCCATGAAAGAATGACAAAAGACTCATAGAGACTAGCGTTGAAACAAGTGTCTAGCAAGAACATGAGCTCACTTGTTTGCTTGCCTCTTTACAAACCGAATAGAGTAGTTACATTTACCACTAAGACACACACAATATGAGATTAAAAAGTCATATTCTGAGCAGTCTAAAGAGTGTGAAGATAAGCTATTAACAACTAAGAGAATCTGTTTCAAATACCACATCAACCAACTTCATTGATAACGCCCATAGAAGGGTCTCTCGGAGTGCTAATGCTTCAGCTTCTTTGACACTACAGGATAATGGCAACCTCAATGTCTTGCATGCATAAAACTGGCCATCATTCCTTCGCATCATCATACCCAACCCTATAGCTGATAGATCACTAAACAAGGCTGTATCCAGGTTGCATTTCCAACTGGCTCCTAAAGGCCAAGACCAGTTTAGATGTCCATGAGCATGCTGAACAGTGGGTGAAGATGCCCTAGCACGAGCTCGACGCCAATTTTGTAAAAATATATACCCCACCTCCACTGCCTTTGCTGCTGGTGGTAAAAAGTTCTCCCAAAGCTTCTGGTTTCGTTGCCTCCATACACTCCATAGGATCATTGCTACCGAACACATTACATCGGGGTCAAACTCATTAATCAACTTTAGCAACCAAACAGAAAATTCATCAGTGGTCAGAGGTGGTTTAGCAACATTAGCAGCAATCCAGCACGATGATGAATACGGACAGTCATAGAATAGGTGCCAGTAATGCTCCGGACCCTACCCACACAACATACAACCAGATGGCAAATTCATACCTTTGTCTAGTAGTCTAACTGACACATGAATACAATTATTACAAAGACGCCATAAAAAGGAAATTATTTTGAGGGAAAGGAATAATATTCATAACTTCTTCCAACTAGAGACATATAACCTA
Organism: Sapria himalayana; assembly: GCA_029783825.1. NCBI lineage: Eukaryota > Viridiplantae > Streptophyta > Magnoliopsida > Malpighiales > Rafflesiaceae > Sapria > Sapria himalayana. Next base: position 1,996,209 of record JAREIK010001258.1, on the reverse strand, counting down.
GGTTCAGATTCATGAAGGCTACCTGTGAATATTCTGTAGTATGATTTTACCGTATATAAATCATTATTTGAATAATGTCACATCAGCAAGTCAGAGATATAAGATTTTGGTAGTGGAATTGAACAAATAGTCAATGAAACATTATTCTCAAAGATGGAGTGAATCAGTTCCGAGTCTCATCCTCTTCTTGCATCTAACAACATGTCTGAAACCTTTAAGTTTTCAAGGCTAGAAGCCGGATTGGTTCTGAGCCTAAAACTAGGCAAATCACGAACCCAGGCATCCGTCCATACATTGATGGTTTTACCGTCCCCACTCTCCATCGAGTATCCTTACTGACCACTTCTTTCGCATTCCAAATACTTTGTCCATACAAAACTCGGATTACTTCTCATAGATGACGAGAGATAGCTTTCATGAGGAAAATATTTGGTCTTGAACAAATGGGCTACCAAAGTGTTGGGGGTGTGAATGAAGTTCTACCCTTGCTTTCTCAATAAAGCAAAATTAAACACTTGTAAATCACAAAAACTCATGCCGCTCAATTCCTTAGCAGGGGCTAGTCTAGCCTAGCTTTGCCATCTGATCTCTTTTTCATTTCCTAAACTCGAATCCCACCAAAACGAATTCATCTTTTTCTATATCTCTTCACATACTGAGGCGGGTAAAAGAAACACACTCATGCTATATGTTGGGATAGCCTGTGCTACAGATTTGGTTAACACACCTTTGCCCGCCTGAGAAAGTAGCTTGTTTCTCCACCCTTGAATCCTCTTCCAAATTATGTCTTTGATGTAGCTAAAAGTAGCACTTTTGGATCTACATATCAATGAAGGTAAACCCAAGTACCTGCCCGTGTTGATCCCATTAGTAACACCCAATACTGTTGATAACGCTCGTTGCTTATCAGTCCGGATGTTGGATGAAAACATGATACCCGATTTCTTGAGATTGATAGTTTGGCCTGAATAATACTCATACATCTCTAGTATCCGATGAATCACGCTAGTTTCCTCATCTGTGCTCTTAAAAAAATAAGGAATCATTAGCAAAAAATAAGTGGGATATGCTCAGGGCACCACGACATATCTTAATGCCATTAATCAAACCAGAAGACTCTGCATGGCAAAGCAAGGCTGATAGTCCCTCCGCACAAATAATAAAAAGATATTAAGAGAGTGGACAACCTTGACGCAACCCATGTTTAGGGATGATAGGACCCACATCTGAATCATTCATAAGCACAGAATGGCGAATAGATGTTACACACATCATGATTCATTTAATCCACCTGTCATCAAAGCCCAAAATTCGTAGCATATGGTGCAGGAACTTCCAATCTACTCTATCGTAGGCCTTACTAATATCCAGTTTCAATGTTACTTCCCCCACGTTACCTCTTTGCTTACGCTTCATAAAATGTAATAACTCACAAGCAATCATAACATTATCAGTAATAGAGTGACCCTGGGCAAAGGCAGACTGAGAGCTAGAGATAATACGAGACAGAATATGTTTCATACGGTTGGCTAAGACTTTGGCAATAATTTTGTAAATCACATTGCAAAAAGAAATGTCTAAGATCTTTCATGGATTGGGGATCAGTGCATTTAGGAATTAAACATAGCAAAGTATCATTCAGATTAGAAGGGAAGGCTAAGTTTTCTAACCAACCTGCAGCAGCCTGAAGCACCTCTGGGCCTAGTAAGTTTCAAAAATGCTGATAAAAGCCGGGATTTAGGCCATCCGGTCGTGGGGCTTTTTCCAAAAATATATGCGAAACAGCTCCAGTAAATTCTTCTAACAGAAACTGAGCCACCAGACCACTATTCTCCTCCACCAAAATTACTTGATCTATTGGAAGCTCACCATACGTGACTTCTTCTATGTTAGCTGCAAAAAGGCCTTCAAAATATGTCTTTGCCAGATTATTGAGGTCCTCTTTTTCTGAAACTTCCTTACCATCTACATCATTCAACTTCTAAATATGGTTGTGTTTTTGCTTTGAAGAGGCGTGTGAATGGAAATATCGAAAGGGCGCAATCGGTTATGGCATCTGAAAAGCCTCGAAAAAGCCAGCTAGGATGCTCAATTGAACTCATCTTATCACTGAGGGACAATAAGTCATTAAAATATCCGAAAATACACCAAGGTAAAGATGAGTTATCATGTAAAGAACGGAGGAGATTCCAAGATTCTTTCCTTCTATTACGTTCGAGAAAACCATAGAAACATGTCAACCTCCACACAACTTTGTTTGGCACATGCACAGAGACATCAATGAAATTATTTTGAAAACACAGTAAATTACAAGTCATCGGATCCTTCCAAAGTAAAGCTAGGCCACCTCCTCTGCCAACTCTGTTGTCCACAAACTTTTCATTAAACCCCAATTATGTTCTCAATTGCTCAATTTTCTCATCATTCACTAACGTTTCAATGAGAAAAATAAGCGAAGGGCACTGAGATCTGATGATCTCACGTAGATTTTGAATTGACCGGGAGTTGCCCAGACCCCGGCAATTCCAGCTGATACACCTCATTGCTGCTGGTGGTCCTGACCATCAGGACTCGCCAAGAAAGGTTTTGGATTAGTAGCCGCTGTATCCAGTATTCCAGAAGCAACAATTACTGGTGGCCCTATCCCTTTTGCCAAAACAGGAGACCCCTCCACCATCATCAAATCTAAGTCGATGTCTTTACCTGTTTCTTGCCTCCTGCGCTTCTTGTCTTCCTGTACTGATAACGCCAAATTATCCAAGGTTAACTGATGTTGAATAACAGCTGGAGTGCTCGCTGGATTCCCCTGATTGCTCACACTTGATGATGCACCTTGGTACATGCTTACAGTGTTTCCCAGCACCATACATTGCTCATCACGTAGTCACTTATCCCCACTTGAGCATGTATTCTCACAGGAGCCTTTAGCCATGCACCCCATTCTGGTTTTATTTCTTGCTTAGATTCCTAAAATAGCCTTGGATAGAAAGCATTTGTATGGCCAATCAAATCGCAGAGGTAGCAAAATACACCCAGCCGTTCGTATTGAAACCAAACAACCACAAGTCCCGCATCTGCTTTCCTTATTTTCTTCCAGCGTAGCAAAGGTAATCTCACATCTATCCTCACCCTGATTCTCATATAGGACTTGTAGAAACCACTGTTATTGACGTGATCATAGGATACAAATTCTCCAATTGCATTCCCGAGTTTTACCCCTATTTTTTCAGAAATGTAAACCACTGGCACCTCATGCACTTGTACCCAAATAGCAAAGTGATTTAGTGGTATTGTAGCTGATATGTCTCCAGGTTTGTAATGGTACAATACCAGATGGAATTTATCGAAGGTCCAAGGACCTTTGTCCAGAACTCGACGCATGTCTACAGAGTGAAAGAATTTAAACAAGTATCTGTTTGATAGGATATCTTTGATATGTATCCCCTTACCTGGTCTCCATAAATTAACCAGTCAGCTGCGCATGATTGTAAAGTCCAACGTTTTATCAGTAAGGAATTTCCCTGTCAGACAATATTCGTTTAGTGCAGAATCAGTCTCAACGCTACCATCCCCAACCAGCTCATCCTGGTCCTCCCTTGTAAGCGAAAGCTTGCTCAATTCGGAATCCATCATAAAGCTCACACAGAGGTGAGGAAATCAAAAGAAAAAGAGGCTCTCACGAGGAGAAGAAAATCAACGCTCTCATGCCCAGGACGAGCAATTTTTTTGGTGGCCCAATCAAGCCTCCATACCATGCTCGGCACATACCCAATTCGGACCGAGCCGTGCTTGGACTGGGGCATACCTAATTTTTCCAGCTGAATTTTAAAAAAATCCAGCTTGGTCCCCAATCCAGGTTATCATGCCGTCGGGCCAAGCACATGAGTTGTGCTTGCCCGGCATGACACTAACCATGCCAAGGGTCGGTCCAGCCCAACCCGCGGAACGGTTCTAAAATGTGTCATGCAATGCCAGGCAAGGCTAAACCAGACCAGGCCTCGGGGCGTGCTTGAGCCACCCAGCCCATTTGATACCTCTATCTAGAGGTGTCAAATATGTCATGTATTAGAAGCATGACACATTTTTGTGTGGTCCGATCATGTCATCATATCATGTCTGGCACAACACTCGTAATGATCTTCATGACCTCTGGTTAGTATCACATGTACTCCTTTTGAATACTATATTACTAGAAAAAATTACACTTGATGACACAAGCTAGCTACTTATGTCTACACAGAGAGAAATTATGAACAAAATAAATATACTTAAAGTAGAAATAGATTATCACAAATCTCGCTTGTCTGCGTTGTTCTTAGAAACGGAAACATGGAGATGTTTAGAGAATCGGAAACAACTTGGAGAAAAGACTTAGACGAGAACTTAAAGCGCTCCATTCGCTTCAATTTGGAATCGACTTGGCTCTTGAGAAACACGATTACTCCACTGCGTACATCCTCGGGCTCCGCCTTGATCTACATAAAAAATCCAAAAATTTGAAACCTTAACATAGTATTTGAGGGTGTGTGGTGTTGAGGAGGATCTTTTGCAGGTGGTGCTTGATGATGTACGTGGTGGTGTGTTGGCTGTTAGTGTTGGTGGTGATGCTTGATGGGCAAGTGCCAACGCAGTGGTACCTTGGTGGTGTAGTGGTTGTGCGCGTGGTGTTGTGGTGCCATGGTGGTGTTGTGCGTGATGCATTGGTGACATGGAGTCATGGTGCGTGGTACAATGGTGCAATGAATAATAGTGCCATTTTGGCGAGTGTTGTGAATAAGCGTGGAGTTGTAGATATGCATGTATACTTTGTGTGTGTGTGTGTGTGTGTTGCATATTTTTGTTGTTGTGGGGGGATGATGAAAGTCAATGTAGGATCATGGGGGATAACCAAATGAAGGAGGTCAAAGGCAAATACCCATTTATTATAAGTCATTTTGGTGAGTGTTTGACTCTCACGCCAAGAATATGTGATATGCTTGTTAGATGATTTATCTGATGTTGATTTAGGTGGCTGGGTAGTAATCGATACATAATTAGTGCTTTATCTGTGTTAATCAATTGATCTGAGTATGATTAGGATATTTGATTATTACCAGATCTATAAGAAGATTTCGGATCTAGTGGTATTGATATATATTTTTTTAGGATGTTTTACTTATAGAATGGTATTACTCGCAGTTTTAAAAGGTATGTTTTAAGTGGGCCCAAGCTGAAGGCGCAATCATTTCCTAGTGTAGTGCATGAAATGCCAAGACACGCGTCTTGCAGAAAATACATGCAGTATTGATTTTACTTATTATTTTTAGAAATTTTTATTCTTGAAATTTTAAATTCTACATTAAAATTTATATAATTTCATTATTTTTTATTGAATGTTTCTTTTAATTATTTAGAATCTTAATTGTTTTATTGATTAAATTAGATTTTGAATCATATTTTATTTCTTAATTGTCATATAAATTGATTGATCTTGACCAGCTTATTTACTATGTGACTTGCCATATTTGTGTAAATGAATTGATAAGGTAATATTTATTTTGATAGATTTGGTTGTGCCGGGGAGATTAAATGATGATTTGTAATATTTTGTACTTGTATATTTGTTGGGAGAGTAGTATATTATTGTTGTGACATAGATCCTTAAGGAAAAGATGCTTCTAGTTTTATTTGAGATTTATCCGAGTGTGATTCAAGCATGCATACCTACACCTAGATCTAATAGAGTTTGAATGACAGTCAGACTATCACAGTGTCTTCTTTGTACAACAACAGTGAGAGATGAATTGAGTACGTCTAGAGGAAAAGGACTAATGATGGCCTATTCTTTTTGTAGGAGATTAACACGCACATATAGAATTGCCCTAGGGGCGACCATCCTCCTGACAGCCTCTCGACATGCGAAAAAGAGCTCCCTGGTGGGGGGGGGGGGGGGGGGGGGGGGGGGGGCGGGTTTTTTTGCCAACTAACAAAAATTTGAAACCATGATGAACGTCGTAGAATTGCCCTTAGCAGAATGAGTGACATTCGTGTTTCATTGTGCAGCAGCTCTTCAAGCCTACGACCTCACCTCTTATTTGAATAAACTCGTTATTGAGATCTCTGCTGAAGGCCCATCAAGATGGCTCGTAATGAGGAGAAAGCCCAATCGATGTTGAATAGGTACATATCCATGAAAGCAGAGGAAAAGAAGAAGCCAAAAGAAAGGCGCCCTTATCTGGCCTCGGAATGCCGCGATCTCTCAGAAGCCGACAGGTGGCGGCAGCAGATAATGCGTGAGATTGGCCGGAAAGTCGCAGAGATCCAGAACGAAGGACTTGGGGAGCACCGGCTCCGGGATTTGAATGACGAGATCAACAAGCTGATTCGAGAAAAGCTGCACTGGGAGCGACGGGTGGTGGAGTTGGGCGGTCCCAATTATTCAAGACATGCGCCAAAGATGACGGACTTGGAGGGGAATATAGTGGATGTGCCAAACCCGAGCGGACGAGGGCCTGGGTACCGGTATTTTGGTGCAGCAAAGAAGTTGCCAGGGGTGCGGGAGCTGTTTGAGAAACCCCCGGAGCTGCGGAAAAGGAGGACGAGGTATGACATTTTCAAGAGGATCGATGCGAGCTACTATGGGTATCGGGATGATGAGGATGGGGTTTTGGAGAGAGTGGAGGGGCCTGCAGAAGCGAAGATGAGGGCAGGTGCAGTGGAGGAGTGGGGGATGGTGGACGAGATAAGGAGGGAGGCAAGGAAGGGAGCAAGGGAAGTGGTGACTGCAGGAACGCTGGTGTTGTATGAAGAGGAAGAGGATGTGGTGGAGGAGGAGAGGAGAAGGGAGAGGGAGAGGGAGAGGGAGAGGGAGAGGGAGGAGAGGGAGACGTGGGAAAAAGAAGGGCAGTTTGTGGTGCACGTGTCGCTTCCAGATGAGAAGGAAATTGAGAAGATGGTGGTGGAGAAGAAGAAGATGGAGTTGCTGAGCAAGTATGCTAGTGACACGTTGCAGGAGGAGCAAAGTGAGGCCAAAGACATGCTTAACATTCAACACTAGCAGCAGCAGCAGCAGTAATAATAATAGTAATAGTAATCGCAATAGCAATAGTAATATCAATAGTAATAGTAATAGTAAAAATAATAGATGTGTGTGCCAATTAATTGAGTTGTTATTATGCTCATAATGATGAGGTGTTTATGTTGTGGCGGGGTAAGTCGTGTCATCTTTGTGCCAGGTTGGAAGTTTGTTAAGGAGAAGAGTGAAACATTTATATTTTGATGATGGATTTTGTTCTATGAATCAAAACGTACTCAATATATTTTTAATATATCTTGATAATTGTTTGATAATTCTCAGTATCTTCATGTTAGATAGTGTTTGACAATATTAAAACTTTTTTTTTTTTTTGTTTATTTGATGATAAATCGTTTCATTGTGGCTAGGGTTTCGATATTATTCAATGAGCTAGAGCTTCAATCTATTATAATGCTTTTTTTTTTTCAAGTCTGATAGCCTGTACCACATTTACATGTGGTTTATATATTGAGGTAGAAATTTATAAATAATGAGGTAGAAATTTACATCTTAGATAAACTATGTTTTAATTAGTTTTGGTTTTGTGCATGATTTTAAAATCAAAAATTTTGAGTTCTTGAATAATAACTATTTTATCAATTTTATCAAAACGCACGAAAAGCCCAATTTTCATCAATTTGATGCTGGCGAATAAACTTTTTTTTTTTTTTCATCTTTTTGCAAGGCGGGGCCACGGGGAGTCATCAGAAGGCATATCTAAAGAAATTTTGGAAAGAAAACTTCCATCAATTTTTTGTGGAATGAAAAAAAAAATGAAAATCAACGAAACAATGAACAAATAGGACATTTGTAAAAATTATGCAAAAAATATTAAATACTAAATATTAATTCATTTGCTAGGCCCACCTTCCGAATAATAATCTTCGAGGATTTGCTTGTCCCAATGAAAAAATGAGCTTTTTTAAATCTTCATTTCAAATGTAGTATGTTTAGGTTGTCAGGCAAGTCTAACCAATCAAATTCAAACAGAAACAATCCCCATGACAAACTGTTGACCAAACGCCACCACACCACAAGCACACCCGAGATCATAAAAGATTGCGAATGACTTAGACTCCTGTGGAAAAACTCCGGCAACACCGCAGTGGGACTGCACAACCCGGAACGACCAGCAACATTCATCACCATAGCAGAAGCTAGCTGAAATTACAGTTGGCAAATGGTCATTATTTATACAGCATGCGTGTAAACAGAGCAGCAATGTATAAAAAAACACAGTGGATGAGTGGGGGCAGCAATGGTGCAGTAGATTACCATCGCACAATGGGATAACACGACATCAATGGGTACAACACATCAAATACAGCGGTAGATATTAATCTCACACCCCTCAACACCAAGTTGAAATATTAGACTAATTGAGAGATTCTTGGTCTCTTTCATGAACCATCGTACGTAAATTTTCTTAAGATAACAAGACATGCCTATAGGATTTGTCTCCGATGGCGCACAAGCTTAGTTCATCATAAAAGGAATGTCGTATAGTACACACGAGCAAACATAGTGACTTCCTGAGTAATCAGTCATCCTAATACTTTTCTTACCCAAACATATTTAATTTTAGAATTCTTACATGATACAGTCTATTAGTATTTATGCAGAATCATGCATACTGATATCAAAAAATAAGTCCCCCCCCCCAAAAAAGTTCTAAGAGAGCATGCTACTATTTTTTAAACACACAAAAACAATCTTGTAGAATTTCACCTTTGCTAGTTTGCTTAAAATATTTTACATTGCATGGAGTCCAGCACACAGTACACTAGCCCCAGTCCAAGAAGGGAAGAAGAGATTGATATCCATCATGCGGCGGAGGCTGGAGGGATGGAGGCAAACTGCTCCAAGACATTCCCATTGTCTTTCTCACCATTTCATCTGCCCAGCTAAAAAAAAAGGTGAGGTGATGGTGAACTACAAATGACTCTGTACAGTTTTATATGCAGATTAACAAAAGCAATTGCAGAAAAACAGTATTCATCTGGTGCAGTACTCTGATTCTGCAGACTCATGTTTGGATGCAAGTATCTGCATGAATCAGCACCATACGAGCAAGATCCCTTCAAATCAACAAAAAAGAGTCACCAGATGCGGACTGATGAAACGACAGTAAAAAAACCAAATATATAGTCTTTATCTTGTGCCATGGCCAAGATGATTCACAGCCCAACTAGTTCTTAAAATCTGCTTTTTCTTTCAAAGAAATTTTTTCAATAACGTGTATAGTCATAGAAATTGAAAAAAACAATAAAATTTAACTGAGTTTAATAAGCAGGATAGAATATTAATGAGATTTTGCTGCATATGTTCAAGGATAAACTTGCTCACCATTTAATTTCGGAATATCTAATTTACACAAATATCTATTGTATTTCCTATTTATAAAATAAACATATTATTAATGTAGATTTTAATTTGACAACTTTTTGGAAACAATTTTTTTTTTCATAAAAACAATTAAATATGTTTTCCACCTTAACATTCTATCTCAGCAACACTTCCATATATTATGGGTGTTTGGAATGTTAAAATTACAGCACTTAAAAGCATATAACATAGTTGATCATTTTTTTAGTGTATTTAATATATTATGATCAGATATGATTCTCCTGATACTCCAATTTATGCACCAAATTACGTGTTATTGACAAAAAACAAAACTCATCAAATTTCATTTTTCATTTAACCAATCAACAGTGCATCCATAATTAAGAGATAAATATAATATTAGTATATCATAAGCTCTTTACAAAATTCAAAAAAAAAAAAATGCCCAATTTATAAAAATTAAGCCACGAGAAATAAGCAAATATAAAAAAACTCAATAAAAGATATGACGAAATAACCTTATATGTAAGAGGCAAATTGGATTGAGACAGCCAACATGTTGGGTGCTCTCATTAATGATAAAATAAATAACAAAAAATAAAAAATAACGTTGTAAACTAAAAATAAACTTCAACTTCAACACCACCATCAAGTTGGTACATAAAGATATAAGACACTAAGTTTGGAGATAAAAAATATAAGCTAGAGCATCTTCAATACTTTCAAAAAAATATTCAATACCTAATTTACTGTTTGAATATATATTATAATATTGATCACATTCTAAATCTCCTTTCTAAGAAATAAATATTTAACTTTTATGTGTTTTATCTGCTTGTAATATGTGATCCAAAGTATCTTATAGGTTACTATCATCATCACTATAAATTATCTCAGTAATAGATTTCAAAATAATTATCTTTTACTATTTAGAAGATAACATTATCTTCAAAAAACACACAAAAATAAATCATAGATATTTGCACATTACAAACTAGTATCCAACTAAAATCTAAATATTTAATTAATGATAAACACTCATGATCACTAAAAGAAATATAAGTCCCAAAGAAATCTAAACATATCATAGTATACAAAAAATTACATCCATGTGAACAATTTAAAGAGAATCTAAAAATAACTAATTATACAAATTATATAAGTTATATTTAGTCTAGAAATAACCAAATAATTAATCTTTATTATGAATCTCTTATAAATAATATAGTCAATTAAAAAAGTCACACCTTATGATAAATCAATGTGGATTAATATGATTATTTACAAGAGTACAACCTAAAAGATCAATATCTATAAAAATATTAACTATATATATTTTTTATAATAAAACAATCATTCTGCTATATTAAATCATCTCTATTTTAAGAAAATATTTAAGTCTCCAAGATTTTTCATCTGAAACTACAACTAAAGTTGAGCTGATTGATTTATAACTTATTATCTCTCATACTCAAAATATCATCTAAATATATAATAAGTAAAACTATTCTATAATTAAAAATTTTCTAAAAAAATAAAAAAAAAAATAATAACATATTTATTTAAATCAAACAAGAAAACTACATGTACAAACCTGATAAACTAATCTCTCAATAACTACTCTAGGTAATACAATACAATCTGCAAACTATATTTGACTATGAAGCTTAAAACTCAAATGACTGCTTAATATATATTTAATCAACATAGAGAAATATATTATTCGAATCTAATTGATATATCCTTCATCTCGCAATACTTTTAGTGAAATAAGAATTTATATAAAAATCATCTTAAGACCCATTTGATAAAACTAAAAAAATTAAGTGCTGAAAAATAAGTGCTAAATTTTATAAATGTTGAATTTATATTGAAAAACTTTTTGATAATTAGTGATAATTGAATGCTGAAAATAAATATTTTGTTTGATAGCTTTAAATGCTAAATGCTGAAAATAATGTATTTTATATTTTTACCCTTATTATTAATGTGGTATATATTATTCAAATTAAATAAGATTTCTAATAAAATTTGATTTTTCATTGCTAATGTTAATTATTATTAAAAAAAATTACTAAAAATATTCCCATAAATAAATAATAAAATCCAAAAAAAAAGACATAAATATGTTTATAAAATAAACAAAAATTAATTTGTAACTAATTAATTTGCTAATTCCTCTCTTAAATTAATCATGCAAATTTAATCAGCTTGTGCAGTTCTTCCTCTTACTTGTAGATCTTCATGATTATTTTGAGGTATTTTTGAATTTTTACCTTAATCATTTTCATCGTGCTCTAAGAAAGCATCAGCAATACATAATTTCTAGATATAATTATGTATAGCTCTGCAAGCAATAATAATAATTCTTTGAACTTGAAAAAGATAAAGTGTTATCTTCTTTAATATTGAAAAACGAGCTTTCAAAACACCAAAAGAGCGCTCAATGATATTCCTCAATCTGGCATATACACAGTTGAATATCTTTTCTTTTGTAGGAGAGCAAATACCACTATAAAAATCATACAATCAATATCATGCATTATGATAAAGCATCATAAACCCATCGAGTATGTGGATATGCAGCATCACAAAGATAATATATATCTACATAAAAAATTAATTTTAAAATTAAATATAAATTTATTAATAAAAACCAAGAAGAGAATTATACTAACTTGGTGGAGATATTAGAAAATTAATTTCTGGATTATGCATAATCTCTGATAAAATTATTGAATCATGCACTACGTCTTCTCATTCATTCCAAACAAATATAAAAATCATATTGAAGTCACATATTATTAGAACATTTTGATAATATTCTCCTATTACTTTTCCTTTATAAGGGACTTGTCTATCAGATGGCATCATAGCATTAACAAGCATCCCATCAAGTATACCAATTATATCCTATTAATTAGCAAAAATATCAATGTAACAATAATTACAATAACATTAACACTAATAATAATAAATTTATAATTTTATTTACCTTGAATATTTCCCTTAATCATTAATAGAGATGATTTTCTATCACTTCATTAACCGGAGTAGACACAATCATCTCTCTTCCGAAGAGAAGCATTGCATCTAGTACTTCATTAAAATAATAATGTATTGTTTAAGTTTAATAGTTGAATTTTCTTTTTGTAACACGATTTCTCACATTATGATTTAATGTTATAAGTAACATCGCTATTTTTTAAAATTTGATGTAACTACTATCTTTTAACTATTTTCTATTTTTGATATGCTAGCAAATACTCAAAAATATTTATTTATTCTTAAAATTTCTAGACAATATGCTGGATTATCATTTAAAATTTCTTGCACATATGCAAAACCTTTCAGTGCCGAATCGGTATCTTGTCTTCTTCCAAGTCAGTTTTTTCTAATAATCTTTTTTACTAGAATCAGTGTAGTGAATTTTAATATATTTCTTTGTTTTTCAATTAATATCTTCTTAAAATATTCAATATTTCTAAATTAATCAAAAAAAAATTTAAAAAAATTACAAGCAAAATGAACCAAAAGATATTATCAAGAATAGAAATAATATCGACATAGACAAATATGCAGACAAAGTATAAAAATAACCCATAAAATAACACATTAAATTGTATTTTCTTGAACCCCAAGAATCTAAAAGAAAATTAAAATAATCCCTTTTTTTTTTGTATTCATCCGGATCCAAGTTATTTTGATTGCCTCTGGCTTTTGTGAAAATATTATCCATTATTCTCTGTATGTTTTGCTTTCACAAAAAATATTAAAAGCTGCAATGTACAATGGGTCATTCATAGGTATTGTTGCAATTTCATCCAACTTTTTATTTCATTCTTCAATGCTATGTCTATCTATATCCTTGTGTGTACAAGAATTCTCTATAGTTGGTTGAGTATTTGATGAATATTTGTCGGTATCATTTTTAAGCAACCCCTGTCTAGATGGACCACATGAATCTTGCCCGATAACTATAATACAATCAAAGAGTGATCTCATCTCATCTGCAAATTATAGCCTAGTATATCATAATTATTTTGCATCTAAAATTTTTTGTTTATCAAATCAAAGTAAAAAGTCAATTGTTTTTTTATTTTTTCAAAATATGAACTAAAAAAATGAGCTATACCTTGATATACTCTTTCCACTCTTCTGTAGTCCAATCAATTGTATTAGTTACTGGATTATAGTCATGGCCAAGCCTTCCTATTAAATTTGACCATGCCGTATATTTATATTCTAAATAATTCCATTTGTTTTTCATTTACTTTTAAGTGAAATTGAAATTTTTGATCTCTTTAAAGATTTTTAAAATTTTATCTCATAATTCAGCATGCAAGCTCCCCCCTTTTTCCCAGAATATTTTTCTGGTCAAAATAAATAATTTTAAAAAAAAAATTAACTAGTATTAGGTATTTCCAACTTGCTCTGGTAGTATCAAACGAAATCATTCATAAAAAATAAATAATGTATAATTTTAAACATTAACAAACAATGCAACAACATGACTTACATTAATACATAAAATATAATATAAAACTCATTTAAATATATAACCAACATACACAAAACGATAACATGTGATAAAATACATGACATAATAAAGAAATAAGAAAACCTTTGAAATACTGGATATTATCAAGCAACTTGGAATGTCATAACATCTATGTAGTTAAACATAATTTAGGGTGTTTGAAGCATTCGGAATTCATTCCAATCGGCCTAATATAATTATATTAAGCATAACGATAAACAAAATAGAAGGTATAAATGTGTTCCACAGCTGTTGTGCAGGAAGTCTAGACAAGCTTTTGCGATTCAATCCATTCGGCATTCAATCTATTCGGAATTCAAACAAAATAGAACGAAAATAACTAAAACCAATAGGGATTAAAACAAATACAAAAAAGAATATAAAAACCATTAGAGATTCAATTCATTCGGCAATCAAATATATCATTCGGGAGTCAAACAAGATATAATAATATTATTTAAAATCATTAGGGATTCAAACAATTAGAAGGAAGAATAACTAAAACCATTAGGAAAGCAAACTATTCGAGATGAAAATCAAATACAAATAAAGGAAAACTCAAAGCAATAGGAATTCAAACCAATTCGGGAATCAAAATTTTCGCAGAAAAATTAATGCATTCGGGATTCTAAGCAATCACGAATTCGAAGTAGTATGATAAACAAGATGTTGTATTCGTAGTTTTAAATTAAATTGTAAGAAGTTAATTATTAGCAAAGAACTTCGTGAAGATTCAGCAAAATGAATTTCATCCAAAAAAAAATAAAAACAAAAACAAAAACCAATTAATTATAACATTACGAAAATCAAATACCCCAAATACAGAATAAATCTCATAAATCAACAACATAAACACTAATTATGCTCATCGCAAAACCAAGCCAAATACACTCGCAAAACAAACAGAACCCTTGCACGAGGAGAAAAGAATTCGACGTCAACGACGTCAAAGACGAGAACGAAAATAATTGGAAATTTTTAAGGACAAAATAATAATTTTAGATAATCTTTTATGTTGAGCGTTTTCAATGTTCCATGATAAATAGGTCTCGACATACTTAAAATTTTCAATTAATTTTCACTTAAAATTTTAAGTACCCAGCTCCCAATATTTTTTTATCAAACATACTTAAATTTTCAAGCCATTAAAAATTTTAATTTTTAATGGTTTGAAAATTTTAAGTACATTATCAAATAGCTATTTAATTAGTAAAGCACTGGTTTACCATGCCGTCAGGCCAGGAAAATGGGCCTTGCCTGGCCCAGAATGAGGCAAAGATAGTGCTGGCCCAACATGACAAGAACCATGCCAAGGTCGGCTATGCCTACGACACGAATCCAAATCATGTCATGCCGGGCAAGGTACGGCTGAACCAGGCCGCCTGGCCTATTTGACACCTCTAGTTGGTGCCAATCGTGCCTCATGTCGGGCCATGCACGTTGATCATGCTTGACCCGATTGTACAATCCACGAGCATGGTGACCATTGACCAGGCACAAGTACATTATCAATCATGGGTCAAGGCCTGTCGAGCAACCTTCTAAGGCACACTTATGTGTCCTTCCTGTTTGGTCATTCGAAGATTTCAAATGGTTGATACATTTTTACATAATAGGTGCCGATTGAGATAAAGAAAGGCCTGGCTTATCACTTTAGTTGTCTTTAAAAAGATAATTTTTAAAAAAATTTTTTAGTTGTTGGATGTGTTTCAATAGGTTCAAGCTAAAAATCGATGACTATTAGATATTTGGGCATATATATTTATAAAAAAAATAAAAATTTTTGGTCATATATATTTTTCTAAAATTAATAATTTCTATAAATAGAGAATAAAAATTTTTTGTATTTCATTTTTTATTTCTCTGTTTCTCTCATCTCCTGCACTTCTTTTTCTTCTCTCCTCCTCAAGTGTTTATGCTTTTGTAAATTTTTTTTATAGTTGTTACATTTACGCATATGTGGTGGCACTGGAAATTTTAGTAAATGTGATGCATAGTAAAGTTAACTAAAATACAATGATGCAATTGTGGGTATAATACATATTTTTTTATTAGTTTGTAAGATTTTAATTAGATTTTTTTAAATTAGAAAAACTTTTTTTAAAATAATAAATAATATATTTAATGATATCGAATTTGATATAGATATAAATACTAACGACAACCCTACCAAAAATAAATTCTCTTTAATAATCTCAAGTCAATCCTATATGTTACCTATAAAATAAAAATTAGACAAATTTCAATAATCTGAACTCATTTAAAATAATAAAAAATTTAAAAATATTTAAAAAAAATCAATACAATATATATATTATCAAAAAATATATCTATATTAGAGTACATGTGGTACTGACCACCTTAAGAGATAATACATCAAAAATTATGATGCATTAGATTCCCAAGTAAATCTAACTGAGCACCAAGATCATTTAAGTTAGATCTAATTCAATTTCGTTGACCCCTTTATATACCTCAATAATTTTGGAAGAGAAGATATGACCAAACTGATTACAATTATAGATCTTATGATTAAATTTTCAAAAATTCTATAATAATCAGTATTATACCAACTTATTTTCAAACTGTTTATCATATAATTTCTAGGTATACAAGTATGAACAACATAATAAATTATTATAAATAAAAAAATAATTACTAATTATTAAATTTAGAAAAAATTATGAAATTAATACCCATGAAATCCGATATTTGGACTATTCATGATGATGCATCATTCACATGTCATATATGAGTGTTTGATGACCCTAAAATCTTTCAATCTCATGATTATCCTATCATATATGAGTGTATAATGAGAATCCTTAAAATATGATATTTAAAATAAAATATTTAATATTATTTTCGATAATACTTCTGATAACAAATAGTTATTAGTATATTTATTAGAACTATTAGAAATAGATCATTAGATAAAATTTTTCACATTAAGTATATATGTCAGATAATTAACCTAACTACACATGTTAAAATAAAAATTATTTTTTCAACATTTAAAAAAATCTGAAATTCACTAAAATACCTTAGAATGCATAGTAGATAACACGAGTTTAGTAATCTATATTTATCAACAAACCAAAAAAAAAATTTAATAAATATGAGATACTATTAAAATTACACAAACATGATATTTGAGTCATGTATTGGCTACTAACATATGATATTCGACTATATCAAAAATAAGAGTGGCATACTTATTATTGAGGATTTTAACTGTGATGTAGAATTTTATTTATAAATTTATGAAAAATTTTTATGATGCGATTAATATGTATTCATCAGAGTATACTCTCACCATTTGTACTACACTTAAGTATATATATAATATTAGTATCATGTTTAATAAATATAAAAATCATATTATATTTAATTTCATGATGGGTGAGATGAAAACCAAATATTTAAAATAATAGTCTTCTATTTCATCTCTTTATTACTTGTCTGTCTATATAGATCTTAGGATTAAGAAGGAAGAGATAAAAATATTTTGACATAAATATCCATATGATTAACTAGGAACATCAATATAAAAGTTTTATTAATGAAAAATTAACTAACTTATTTACATATTACGATATTAGATATAGTAGTTAAGCCAAACACAAAGTACAGACATGAATACCAAATTTGAAGATGACTTCTTTATTCAATTAGCTAAGAAAATAATAAAGTTGTCCATCAAATAAGAGCGAGTTATCTCAATATTTTAATATTAATTACTACTTTATCATATCACATGATGATAATAATGATTTAAATATTTTACTTTGATGAAAATCATATAAATTCACATATTTTATGCTATCTAAGATGACTTATGATCTACTAATCCCAATGATATCAAACATAGTATCAGAATTTACTTTTTCTATGATAACTAATATTAATTTAGATAAGAGATTGTGATTGTGATCTAATATCATAAAGACACATATATATGAAAGACTGACAAGATTCTAGATTGAACATTTTAAATAAAACACAAATTGTTGGCAGATGATGATTCATGAAAAATTTTGAGACCATCACTAATGATACCTCCAGATACTTACATAATGATAATGATTTCAACTATATCCACCTTACCATACTAGTGCTATAGACTCGAATTGATAACTCATGATTTTTAATTTTTTTATAACATATTTTCATTATTCTTAGATTTTTACTGGTTGTCATTATGCACTTATGTTATTATGATTCATCTTATATTATGCATGTATTTTTTATTATATTATGCTTTTAATTATGGAATGAATAATTTTTTTCATTAAATACTTTTGTTTTTTAGTTAAGTTGAACCCAAATATTCATTTTTTTTAATATTTATTTTATTTTAGTTCATTTAAATATAATATTTTCAACAAATAATAAATTAAAATTTCAAAATAATTTAATTAAATTTCTGCTTAGAAACTAGTACAATCCAGCATGATTCAACATAGCCCGGCATGACCTGACATAGATGCGCCCAGCTATGAGCAAAATAAGCCATGATGAGCCTAATGGAATGACAATCATACTATGTCGTGCTTAGCAATGACACGATCCATTTGACACCTCTATACTCAAAAAAGATAATATTATTACTAATTAAAACTCTATTAAACAATAATGGAAAATATTAATATCCTTTTTGTATAGTAGAGTAACTAAGAAAAATAAATATTATAATTCTACTATCTTGTCTCATCTCATAGAGAGATTGTGAACAAAACAAGTACTATCAATAACTTTATGAGATTTTCTAAATAATTTTTTTCTAAGATAAAAAATTTGAAGTGACACATAGTGAGAAAGAATAAAAAAGATATTTGATTGATAAAATAATTTGTGATTAGTACTAGAAACCCCCAAAAATACTTCAAAACATTTTTACCAAAGAAGAGTATATGAGCTATCTGAACTATATATTTATTATTCCTTTTTATAATCTTACTTTTTAGAGATGTGTCATCATATGAAATATGATGTATTATCATGTGATTCATACAATAGATATTGATACTATTTGACATATATATCATAATAAATTATGAGTTTTTTTTAATAAATTAATATTTTATTATTTTATGAAATATCTGAAAAATAAGAAAAAGACTACGATCAAGTAGAAAAAAATAATCAAGTAAATCATGTATCATAATCAAAGTTTTAAAATACAAAAGCGTAAAACAAGACATTTTTATGTTTGTGAGGTGAGGCATAAGCCTCGAGGCATTGAGACAGATTTTTTGAGCATCATAATATATAAAAAAATTAGCATATTAAAAAATATAAAATAAAATAGCATAAATAAAAATTAAAAAATTATTCATTAGAATTAAAAAAATATATACTAGTTTACTACTTTCACAAAAAATATAACAAAATCAAAAATAAGAATCAAAGTAAATTACTTCAAAATAAATTATCCTCTTCAATGACACCATTATCTTCATTCAATATATCAAAAGTAGTAAAATGTTCACTGTCATGTATCCTCATTTCATCTAAATCAATTGGTATCAAATTAAATTTATTTTCTTTACCTTTGCCTCTGTTTATACCTAATAAAAAATATAAATTAATAATTAGATATAAATATTATAAGTTTTTTTAGTAAATTTAATTAAATTTTTAACTTTAATTTTTGTATATTTACTTGGTACTTATTAAGTTTTTTTTTGTAAAAAAATAAAGAAATCATTTGATCCGATGATGCTTGAGTCTGTTGAGAATTGGATGCCACGACTCTAATAACAATAACATTGAATAACTCATCATTCTGAAGCCAACAAAAATCAAGGAGGAGATGATCTTTTTTCTCCACAATCCACTCATCATCCGAATCAATCTCCTCTATTAAAATCAAATCAATATTTTGTTTCTATTGTAGACTTGATTTTCTCTATCTAATGTTATACCTTGTATATACTAGAGCATTCAAACTTTGATGTTCAAGTCTATTTTTTTATATGTATCTGAAAATAATGAAATAATAAAAATTGTGTTAAAATGAAATAAAATTCTCTAACATTAAAATAAAAGTATATGTATAAAAATTACAAAAAAAAATATTACCGATTCAAATATGCTCCAATTTATTTAACATCCAGAAGCACTGCACGACTAAGGACTCGAATAACGAACTTTTACAACTCTAGTATTGAACTCCCAAAACGCATCCAACAATTTGTAAAACTTTTTAATATTCGAGAATCAATTATAATATGAGTCTCAAATTTACCCATTGCTTAATCAAATGAGTCCAACTGAATGTCAGCTTTTAAACATTCTTAATAATCCAATATCCTATCCATGCATTCAAATAATTCATTCCTCATCTCATCAATGTTTTCGAGCAGCACTAAAAAATCAATCGGTATTATTTAAGTTTTACAAAAATTTGTTTTTTTTAAAATTTTTTTTGAATACACCCCATAGGCGTATGCCTTCTTCTTCGAGGCGTGAAAGACGCATTTTAAACATGCCTCAAAATGCCTCATATAAGAAGGCGCATGCCTATCAAGTGCATCGCTTTTTTTCATGTGCCTCGAGGCATTTTGCGCACGCCTCACCCTGAAGCATACTCCAAAGCACGCCTCATTTATATTTTTTTAAACACTGATAATAATCAATAAAAATAACAAAATACTTAAATTCACTCATATCATATCTTTTCTCCAATAGGATAAAGAAACTATTATAAATTTTTCTAATTAATACATCTCATACTCGATGATAGCAATACCCTTTTGAGACTATAATAATATATTCTCAATTTAATCATTAATGAGTGACTAAGTTGAAAATATATAAGTAATAAATCAATTATAGTCAAACATCAAGAGGGATATCCTACTATAAGAGAAAAATATATAATTCACTATGCTCAAATATTCCACAAAAGTCTATGCAGTATCTGTTTACTGTGTGCACCTGTTGCACACAATTGAGTGCAAGGTTTTCTTTTGTACAAAAGGGTAGAAATGATGTGCATAGGGTTGGTGTGTCTTGCTCTTTGTGCATCAATATATGTTACACAAAGTGGGCATGCAATGAAGGAAGGTAAAAAGAAAGGGAAGTGCGCTTCTTCCAGCACCTATAAAGATTTGCAGCAGAACAAGAACTATTATTCATCATGTATTGTGCATCTTCACACACATATTGTGTGCAGAATACACAACACATTTCTCTCTCTAGAAGCCATATGGTTCACACTCCTTAAAAGTTTAGCTATGATATCATATTAAAATGAAGCCACAAAAAATAAATAAACAATAAAAACTCAATGATATAATAGGTACAATAAAATGTCCTTATATAAGAGACAATGAATTGTGATGGGTGCTCTAATCTATAATAAAATAAATCATAATAAATAATAAAAATTAAAAGATGAAACATTAAACTAAAAAAACAAGTTAAAATTACATCACCATTGATGATCCACACTACACACTAAAATATTGCTAAATCATACATATTTTTTTTGCATATTAATATATTATATGATTTTTTTCTCCATAAAACATAAAATTTTATTTGATATTCTATCATTTGTATTCTCGTGATCTATATATATATATATATATATATATGATATAGATGTCTTTTTTTTTCATATATGTGTATAACTCATCTAATAAAAAAATATAATCTTTTAGACCAAAATTCAAGTAATTCATAAATAATAAATTTTCACCTCTTTATTTGTATTTTACTATCATATTGATAAAAGTAAATAAACTAAAAATAAATAAACTCGAACATTAGTTATATATATTATGGAAATGTAATCCTAACATGTATAAACAAAAAAATAGGGGAATTGAGTAGCTCGCATATTTGGTATCCTCATCTATAAGAATATATTTTCTAAATATCAAACTTGAAATAAAGATAAATGAGCTGAAATCTTCTAAAAATTATAGTAAATATATCATTGCACATTGATCTACTGTAAGAATGTATTTTGTGATTATGGCATTATCTTGAATTTTTGCATCAAAAAAAAAAATAATATATTTATGTATTTCGTCTACTCATTGAATATGGTTGACTAACACAATAAAGAACAATAAAAAAACTAACTAGAAATTTGATTTTTTGAGTAAATATATGATCTAAAAAATCTTATAAGTAATTATGATCATCACATTTATACTAAATCTAAAAATTATTCTCTGCATCTTATTTTTCTAAAAAGCTCACTGTCGACCCGACCGTGCCATGCTAGGCTGGTGGAATGCACACCGTGTTGTGTCTGGCACAGCACAAGATTTTAACCGTGTCATGCACAGAACGACACGATGTCCCGACTGGGATGAAAAAAAATGGGTCGTGCCGATACGATACCACTCGTTTGACACCTCTAATCTCACCTTCATATGATTTACTTTATTAACAAGACTAGACTTCATCATAAATACTTAGATGCAACAAATAATAGATATTCTCAAAAATCAAGATACTAGTTCTCAAGTTCTTAAATTTCTTAATGAGATAATATCTCAAAAAGAAACTTTTCAAAAAAAATTAATTTATTTATAATTCAGTTTATTTATTTCAAATAATAATCAAAAAATAAAAAATAAAAAAATTAGTTGCATAATCTTTAGACTTTTCGAAATGCTTTCCTTAATTTTGAGTAGTCAAAACATGTTGTGTATGTTTTCTTTGTCTTGTCACTAGAAGATTATCATGTCACATAGGCAAGTTTCTATTGACTAAACAAATCACATACAAACTCTAACAACTAGTTCTGTATAATTCTTTTGTCATAGCTTTCACTAGTAATAATTGAGATTTTTTGCTTTCTCCATTTGTAGCAGCCATTGTTGTGCACCACATCACCCCATTGCACAACATATGTACCATCATGCATACAATGTTGCCTACACACACTATAAGATGCACCACATCATATAGTTGCATGCACCTTACACATCATGCCATAATGTCACACTCACATCTGCATTATAGAGCATCGTATAGCCTCTACCCTCATACACTCTTTCTAGAGTGTGCAAACCCTAGATATGATACAATGATAAAAGTAAACACACTAAAAATAGATAAACTCAACCATTAATTTCATATAATATGAAATTTGAAACCTTAATTTATATAAACAAAAAAAAAATTGATTAGGACGATCCAAATGTTTAGTGCTTTCATCATAAACATGACGATAGGGATCATACCCAATACATAAAACTCATGCTTTAGCACTGGGTCCTATGTTGCACGGACACGGATACGGACACGCGGATACGACACGGCAGGATACGGAGACACGGCAAATTTCAAAAAAATAGGATACGGATACGACTAGGACACGGCATGAAAAAAAAATTAAATATAAATATTATCCATTAACAGAAATTTAGATAAATAAAAAAAATGCTCAAACTTTATTTTTACAAACATTCAAACACAAACATAAGAATATTAAAACAAAAGATTCGCATTTTCTTATGAATCAAACAAAATAGCTTCCAGTTCAGGTTCATCAAGAGAAAGATCTGCAATCTCGAGAATTCCAGCATTTTCAATATCCATTGATTCAAAACCATCACCTCCAATGTTCCACATTTTAGATTCGCATTCAATATAGTTTGGAGATCTCCTTGACAGAAGTCGAAGATTGTTATGGATATAAACTAAGTCTTCAGCTCTTTGTGATGTCAACTTGTTTCTCTTCATAGAGTGAATAAAATTATAAGTACTCCAATTTCTTTCACAACATGAGGATGAACAAGGTTGTCCTAACAATTTTAATGCAATAGATTGAAGCATCGGTGCAGCAGTTCCATGAACAACTCACCATTTAATAGGACTCATATACCACCTGTCTTTTATGAAATCACTACTAGAAAAATTTTCCAAAAATGCCGAAAATATAGCATACTCGTCATTTGCTCTTCTCCTTTCACCTTCATTAGAAAAATATCTCTCAAAACATTTTTTTCTTTCTCTTACTATTTCTAAATCTCGATGCAGTGGAATACGATGACCAGACTCAGCAAGCCATTGTTGACTATAATACCTGCAAGTTATGTTATAACATTAGTTATAAAATATTAAAAATCATAGAATATCATTTATATTAAAATTATCATAATCTATAATTTAAACTCTTAAGATTATCTTGGATTTAAGGAATGAGCAAGAGAATGTAAAGGTGTGTGGCTTTTATTCCATCTTTCCACCAGGATATCATTCACAATATAAAAAAACCTATAGGTTAAAATACATAACAAATCTTATAAGTTCAATTATAATTAAAACTTAAACTTTCAATCAAAATAATAAAAATTAAAAATTAAATTAAAAGTATACCTTGAATTATCTGTGGGGCTTTTATGTTCTTTATTAAAAATAGTTTCCTTCACTTTTTCGATCATAGAATCCCACCACTCATAAATATTGTGAAGGCAAGGTTTATCAGTGTCAGCTAATCGAAGCATCTCATAAATAGGAGTTGTAAAACTAAGGATATAATCTACATTCATCCAAAAGTCTTCATTTAGGATTTTATTCTTTACTTCTTTAGCTTTCACTAAATCATCATCTTTATACATTTCTCATTCTTCACTTATCACTAATTGCTCCAAACCTCTTTTTATTGTTTTAAATCGTTTAATCATAACAATAGTTGAAGCAAAACGTGTATCGGCCACTGAAAGTAACTTCAACTTGCAATGATTATTAAACATTGATAATCTCATTGCATGATTCATAATGAAATTCTTGATAAAAAAAATATCACTTGATACTTGAGCGATCCAACCACATTGTTCCATCATATCATCATATTTTGAGTTTGTTGGTGCACAAATATTCTTCAAAGCAAGATTAAGAATATGAACCACACACGGGGTCCAAAAGATATGCCAAAATTTTGATTCCACAATGTATCCTGCTGCTTTGCAAGCCGCAGCATTATCAGTTATAACTTGAACTACCTTTTGTGGACCAATCTCTTGTATAGCATTAATCAATAAATCAGCTATACAATGTTTGTCCTTAATCTCTCCTTCACAATTTATTGCTTTCAAAAACATTGGTCCACTTTCTGAGACTGCCATGATATTAATAAGTGGTCTTCTTTGAGCATCTGACCATTCATCACTACAAATGCTCACTCCTTTCTTATTCCAAGTCTTCTTGATTTGTTCTAATAGATTATCAATATTATTCTTCTCCTTCTGCAATAATGTTGTTCTTAATGTATTATAGCTTGGTGGGACATAACCTGGTAGTTGACTTGCACTTTTAAAGGCACGTGCATAATAAGGATTTCTAGCTAATTGAAAAGACAACCCTCCAGAATAAAACAACCTAGCTATCTCACTGTCAACTAATTCACGTGCACCAATTTTGAATGCATTTTCAATTGATCCCATAGTTCCCTTTTTCTTTTTTAGATCAATTGGATTAGCACTAGAAGAGGAATTCTCAAAAAAAGAATCTGCAATGCTTAATGTGGATAAAGAAACTAACTTAGGATTAGATTTTTTCATTCTCTATTCAGATTCCTCCACCATCCTTCGCATCTCAATCAAATTTTGATTTGTTACTTTAGTACATGATGCAATCCCAGCCCCTTTAATTTTTAACAAGTGAGCCTTGACTCTATAATATGATCCTCTATATATTTGTCTACAAAAATTACATTAAAAAGTAACATTTCCTCCCCCTTTTCCTTTATCTAATTTTGCATCTTTCGTGACATATTTCCATAATGGAGCATTATCATCAACATCTTGAATATTTTCTTGATTACTTGAAGGCTCAGAATTACAACTCATTTTATTATATAATTCTGCATGAAAAAAAATTATGCATTTTAAATAATCTATATTAATTCAAAATTAATTTAATCTTATTTTTTTTTCTCCATCAATAATTTATTACATTTTTCATTATATTTTTATTATTTTCATAAAACAATAATTTATTTAAAATAAATTATATAACAAAAACTATTATACTTACATATTATATATTACTAAATATTACATAATACATACTAACAAAAGTATTCATATTTAAATATTCCATATTTTAATATTGCATATTTATTATTATTATTAAAATTATGTATTTAAAATTAAAATAAATTATTTATTTATTATATTTTGTATATATATTAAACAAACAATAATAATTAAAATATAAAAAAAATATATTTAAGCCCTCTAACCCCTGCCCCCTCCCGTTACAGCTTCTAACTCCCTCTAACATATATTTTAAATACCATATTTTAAAATAATTTAATATACAGTATTTTAAAATAATTTAAAATACAGTATTTTAAAATAATTTAAAATTCTGTTTTTTAAAATAATTTAAAATAAAATTAAACCTCTAACACCCTCCCCCTCCCCCGTACAGAACCTTTCCCCCCCTCCCGAAACCCCCCCCCCCTCCCGATTTTTGATTTTCGAACTCTCTCCCTCCCGATACAGATTTAAATCCTTACCTTAGGTATAGTCGGCGGCTCGGCGGTGTGCTCCTCACTGTCGGTGGTGTGCTCCTCAATTCGTTGGAGATGTAAGAGTAATTGTTAATAAATAGGGTATTTTCGACGTGTTAGAATCGAAAAAATGTGGTGGTTGGTAAAAGACGCGTTGGTAGGTAAAGACGCGTCGGGAGGTAAATGATTGTTGCCGGAAAACTCGTCGGATACGTCTCCGACGCGTATCCGATACGCCACGTGGCGTATCTCATACGGATTTGTGTCCGATACGCCACGTGGCGTATCGGACACGTATCCGACCCATGTCCGCGTGTCCAGGTGTCCGACACGCGGACACGGTGCTTCCTAGCCGTATCCGTGCAACACATACTGGGTCTATAAGAGATTAAGATTTTCACAGTCTTACCTCAAAAAGTCAAAGATTTTATGTATGATGAGTCTTAAACCCAAGTTATATCTCACTTGAACAAATGTAATTTTCATCATACCAAGACATAACCTCCAACATATATATGAAATACAAGGACTTCCCAGATTATCAATTATTTTAATATTATTCTTACGCAAACACATTAAACGTTAAAATTATTATAAGATTCATTATATTAGAAACTCAACCACATAATAAAAAAAAATGACTTCTCAGATACTTCCATCATAAGCATAATAAAACTAAAAAAATATATACAAATATTATGAGTGCATCTTATTGACTAAAAAACTCTTCAAATTTTATCTTCATTTAAATGATCATTAGCACATCCATAATTAAGAGATTCATATTAATTTTATATTTGTTCTTAACATAGTATGAATAAAGACAAATTTACTCACTTTAACGATCAATACACCAAAAATTACTAAATCACACATTTTTGTGTCATATTAATATATTATATGATTTTTTTCTCAACACTTGAAGATAAATTTTAATTTAATACCCCTCCTAATCAATATATATGATATAGAAAACATATTTTTCATATCTTTGTAAAATGTAACAAATAAAAAAGATATTTTTGATTATTCTTAAACCAAAAACCAAATTATTCCTAAATAATAAATGTTTACTTCCTAATTTATATTTTATTATCATATTATAAGTTCTCATGTCTCACCCATAAGTTTGATATTTTATAATTATTATAATTTTAAATATTTTATATTTATACTCTCATGATCAATATATATAATACACCAAGTTATATTTTAATTTCACACTCAAAAATATTTTATTGCATAATCTAGTTGATCACATAATTTTCATATCTTCTTATAATTTTGATCTATCCAAAAAATATATAAAATACAGAATTTTTGATTTATAATAAATTTTATTAAATATTTATAATTTCATAGAAAATATGAGATTGTATTTATTAATAAAAACTTAAAGTTGTTTTCAAATAAAATTTTTTGATGACAACAAACCAAGAATGTGATAAATAGCATTTATTTTTCTTTTCTATTTTTTTGAAAAATAACTTGATTTACAATATTTATCATTAAAATATATAAAAAAAATATGTTATAATATATATATATATATATATATATATATATATATATTGCACACTAATATTTTAATGCCACGCACATAAATATTTATTACATAATCTAATTAATAACATAATTTTAATATTTTCCTAAGATTTTCATTCTTTCAAAAAAATTATAAAATCATATTTTTTGCTAAATAATAAATTTATTAATAATTCTAATCTCATTGAAAAAATGAAGTTACATTCAATAGTAAAAACTCAAAATTGTTTTCAAATTAAAATTTTAGATGAGAACAAAACAAAAATATGTTAGAACAGCATTATTTCTATCTGCCATTTTTAAAAAAAAAATAATTTCATTTAAAATATTTATCATTAAAATATTTGAAAAAATAGGTTACATAAAAATAAATATTATTGTCATCATAAAAATATATATTTAAAAAGTATAGCTAACCAATATGAATTTTATTTCTCTAAATAATATGATTCTCACACGATTTCTTATATAAATTTAATTTATTTGTGTTTGATTTTACTATTTTAATCTAAGATTCTAATAATATACTTTTTGTTTTATATTTTCTACTAATTTATCAATTTTATATATTTGTTTTGCTATAATTTATGTTTGTGCTTATTTGCTTATTTTTTATCTTATTGTACTCTATAGATGTAGGCTACACACTCCAAATACTAGCCTATTTATTTATTTATGCTATGCATTTTTATTTCACAACAAGTTTTCTATTGAAAATTTGATATTTTTTATGACTTAATTGTTTGCATAATATCAAAGTTTTTAGAGAGAGATAGTATAGACATGTGCGATAACAACATGATACATGTGTTACAGTGCATAAAAGTAGCATAAGCATGGTGCACACCCTAGGGTATTTTATAGGCAATCAAAAACATAGGCACAAAATGATATTATGGTGCATCGCTTTATAGGCAATCAAAAACATAATGACACACCAATGTGCATCGCTTCTCCCGATTAGGAAGATAATCTCAAGTAGAATGTGAAGCAAAATAGATTGGGAACCTGATCTAAAACCTAGATCCTAAGACTATCATTGTGAATCCTTTATTCGATGAGATGGTTCTCTAATTTTCTCATATGAAATTTTTTCAATGTCAGAATAATTAAGAACACTTCAATACCAATTGCGTCGATGTGCATAATATATCATGTGTGTAGTAAGGGCATATTGTGTGTGTGTGTGTGTGTGGCAAAAGGTGAGTGCGGTGCTTGTTAAATCTAGTGCAATAATTGTGCATCAGGATTGCTGTGACAGCACACATTATGTTGAGTGTTGGTGCAGAGTGGGTGTAATGTTGATGCACAATGGATATAATATATGAGAATCAATTTTGTGCAGAGTATATAGTGTGTTGGTGTGCTGCATATTTATAAGTAGATAATGTCAAAATTCTAATAACTACTTTATTGAGTCTTAGGCAGATAAAATAGTAATGGTGAGCTACAAGTTTAAACATAATTTTTTAGTCAGAAAAAATAGATCGTCTAATAAATAAACCATACAACATGAGACATAAGATATGCCTATAGATTAACTCTCATCTTTTGTTAACCCTAGTGCAATTATTGTGCACCCTAGGTTGGACATTCTAAATAACCCTCACATCAATTGAGGGTCAATCCTTTTATAAGATCATAATAAAATAGTTATAATAGTGTTAATATTTTTAACTTCATAAATATTATACTTACATCAATTAAACTTACAAAAATCTAAAATTTTTACACATAGATCCATTATACTAGAAAAAAATTGAAGGATTGTCTCTTTCTACCGATGTCGACCTCGTGCATGTGTCATGAGGCTTAGCTTTCACCATCCACCATAACCTACAAGCATATACCTATTAGATGGTGAAATTCTAAATCTTTGTTCTAACAAAAACACATATTCATCAACATTCAAAATAAAATAATACCACAATTATTCATTATAAAATTACGTTCATCATAAATTATTACACAAATCAACTCTAGGTTCTTAATTAGTTTGACATTGAAAAAAATTTCGTATGAAAAGATTAGAGAATCGTCTCTTCAAATAAAGGCATTCAGAATAATAGATTTAGGATCCAAGTTTCAGATCAGGTTCCCAATCTAGTTTGCTTCACATTCTGCTTGAGATTATCTTCCTAATCGGGAGAAGCAATGCACCTTGGTGTGGCATTAGATTGCATCATATTTTCCACTCCACACTTAGCTCTATTTTAAAATTCTTTAAGTCCTTTTATATTTTCGAGTCCTATTGTGTATTTTATCATTTTAATGAATTTGATGTCACAACATTGGGTTAAAATTACAACATTGAATAAACTTAAATCTTCTTTAAATCATCATATCACGAGATGTCATGAGCAATGTTACGACATCGTATAGATGAGTAAGAATAATGTCACAACACTAAAAAATATCACGCCTCAGGAAATTCCTCTTTGAAACATAATATCAAGGAAACAAATAAAATCACAACTTGAGGAATTACTTTCTATAAAAAAAATATCACGACGACAAATAATGTTGCCACATAAAATCATCTTAGATTGCACAATTTTGGTTCCGTAAAGAATATGTAGTAATACTAAAATATATCAGAAGTTTACTTTTCTATAAGTTACTTTGTTGTCACGACATAAAAATAATATCACAGCCACACATAATGTGTCGCATAATGAAAGAATATGATAACTACATGATAAAACTGAGTCGCACAATGAATGTTGCAACTTAATTGTAGAGCCACAACTAAGAAAAATTGACACAACTTCTCAATAAACACATAATAGTATATAAATATCATGATATTGAAAATATCATAAATTTTTCCTTGCTCATCTACCATTTATTTCTATTTTTCACCAAGTACATCAATCATACCCAATTTATGATTGATTCTACTTTTATGCATTAAAATCCATCAAAAATACAATTTAATAAAATATGCACTTTTAAAATATATTTCTCATAGAAACACATCATAAAAACACTAATACAAACAAAAACTTGATAATTTAAGTACTGAACAGACTGACACACTTAAATATTT
>JAREIK010001258.1:1358735-1360688 GCA_029783825.1 Sapria himalayana | reverse complement strand
AAGAAGAATAGAACTATAAGATAAATATGAAGCATAAAATAAATAAGAAGAATAAGAAGAATATGAAGAATCAGACTAATAAAAAGAATAATAAGAATTAGATTAATAAGAAGAATAAGTAGAATAAGAGAAATAAGAAGAATAAAAAGAATAAAAAATATACAAATTATAAGAAGAATAAGAAGAATTTGAGAAATAATAGGAATAAGAAGAATAGTAAGAATAAAAAGAAGAATAATAATAATAATTAGCAGAATAATAATTAGAAGGATTAGAAGGATAAGAAGGATTAGAAAGAATAGAAGAATAAGAAGGATAAGAAGGATAAGAATGATAAGAAATATAACAAGGATAAGAAGGATAAGTAGGATAAGAAAGATAAGAAGAATAATAAGAATATGAAGAATAAGAAGGATAAGAAGAGATAAGAAGGATAAGAATGATAAGAAATATAACAAGGATAAGAAGGATAAGTAGGATAAAAAAGATAAGAAGAATAATAAGAATATGAAGAATAAGAATAAAAAAAATTAGAAGAATAAAAAGAATATGAATAATAAAAATAATAAAAACAATAAAAAGAATAAAAATAATAAAAAGAATAAAAATGATACGAATAATAAGTTGAATAAGAAGAATAAGAAGAATAAGAAGACTAAGAAGAATAGAAAGAATGAGAAGAAAGATAAGAATAAGATGGAAAAGAAGAATAATATTACTAAAAATAATAATAATAATTAGAAGAATAAGTAAAATAAGATTAATAAGAAGAATAAGAAGAATAAAAAGAATAAGAAGAATAAGAAGAATAAGAAGAATAAGAAGAATAAGAAGAATAAGAAGAATAAGTAATATAAGAAGAATAAGATAAATATGAAGAATAAAAGAAAATAAAGAATGAGAAGAATAAGAACAAAAATAAGAATATGAATAATAGAAGTATAAGAAGAATAATTATAATAAGAAAAAAGAAAAATAAGAATAAGAAGAATAAGTAGAATAAGAAAGATAAGAAGAATAAGAAGAATTAGAAGAATAAGAAAGATAAAAAGAATAATATGAATATGAAGAATAAGAAGAATAACAAGAATAACAAGAATAAAAACATTATAAAAAATAATAAGAATAAGAATATTAAGAATAATAAAAAAATATGAGTAATAAGTAGAATAAAAATAATTAAAAGAATAAGAAGAATAAGAAGAATAAGAAGAATAAGAGGAATAAGAATAATGATAATAATAAGAAGAATAAGAAAATAAAAAAAAGAAGAAAAAGAAGATTTAGATGAATAAAAAGAACGAAAAGAATAAAAAGATTAAGAAGGATATGAAGAAATATAAAAGAATAAGAAGGATAACAATAAAAAAAAATAATAATAATTATTAGAATAAGAAGAAAAAAAGAATAAGAAGAATAAGAATAATAAGAAGAATAAGAAGAATAAGAAAAATAAAAAGAATATGAAGAATATGAAGAATAATTATAATAAGAAGAATAAGAAGAATAATAAAAATAAAAAGAATAAGAAGAATATGAAGAATATGAAGAATAATTATAATAAGAAGAATACTGAAGAATAACAAGAATAAGAAGTATAAGAAGAATAAAAAAAATTAAGAATAATAAAAAAAGAAGATTAAAAATTATTAGAAGAATAAGAATAATACTAAGAATAAGAAGAATAAAAAAAGATGAAATATAAGAATAACAAATAAAAGAAGAATGAGAAAAATAAGAAGAATTAGAACAATAAGTAAGATAAAAAGAATAAGATGAATATGAAGAATAAGAAAAATCTAAAGAATATGAAGAATAAGAAGAATAAGAAGAATAAGAAGAATTAGAAGTAAAAGTAAATTAAGAGGACTAAGATAAATATTAAGAATAAGAACGATATAAAGAATATGAAGAATAAAAATAATATAAAGAATTTAAAGAATAACAAGAATA
>JAREIK010001258.1:1328735-1353735 GCA_029783825.1 Sapria himalayana | reverse complement strand
ATTTATCTGGGAGAGACACTTGTTCATATTTATGAAAATTTTTATTTCTTCCTTCTTTAGCTAACTTGTCTGCCAGTGAGTTAGCTTCCCTATAATTATGTATGATCGATGCATTCAAAGCTTCTACTAGTTTATTAATATCTTCTAACTCTTCTTCATATTTTCACATGCTACTTTTTTTATTCGCTAGATCAACCTAGATTTTAGAATCTATCTGTATATCTAGATTTGATAGATTTTCAGATTTACACACCCGTAATCCTTCTCTTAATGCTAAGATTTCAGCATGTATTGCAGATGAGGCTTTAATGACTCCCGAATAAGCAAGTATAAGAAGACCATTATGGTCTCTTATGGCCCCCCCACCTCCTGCTAAACCTATGTTTCTATCGAAGCTACCGTCAGTGTTTAAAGCTAATCTACCTTTAGCTGACTTTTCCCACTTAACTACTATGGCCTTATATGGAGGGGATTTTGCAACTGTGAGGTTCCAGAAGTTAAGAGAGTCTATGTCTAGGTAAGAGTTACTTGCTACTATCGGATTAGCTTTCGAGGTGATTATTATTTCTTTCTTAATGGCCTTCCATATATCTTCAACTACCATAGTGCGACCTTCATATCTACTACTATTCATGGCTTTCCATATACACCAGATGGTAATATGAGGGATATTATTTTTAAGCCAAGTGTGAAGACTATGCTGTGAGTGAGCCAAGCTCCACTTAAGGAGTCTATCTCTAATAGAAGAACATTTATGCTTAATACCCATTTCAGTTTCTAATCTTTTCCATATTAACGATGCAATATTTCCTTGAGAGAACAAGTGATCAAATGTTTCTGTGGCATAGAAACAACATTCGCACCTGGAGGGGAGTTGTATACCTTTCCTTTTTATGTTTTCATCTATCGGAACAATATTTGAGAGCACTTTCCATGTATGAGTTTTAATTTTTTGACTATTATCATTATTCCAGACCCATTTAAATAAAGGTTGCACAACCTTCCTGTTTCTCACTATTTCTTTAATGGATTTGAAAGAGAAAGAACCATCTGCACTCAAAATCCATTTCCAGCCATTTTTGGAGAATTTGGAGTATTTGTCAACTATTTCTCTTTGATTGAGCATTTGTAGCCAGACTTGTGAGGCTTTGTTCTTTCTTCTATCTTTGCTTGTGTCTCCCTCTATGAAATATTTAGATCTCATAAACTCAGCCCAAAGGCTATTATTTTCCTTGAGTCTCCACCATCTTTTACATGCCCAGGATTTGACAAGGTCATTTAACTCAACAAAACCCAGCTCTACTTCCTGTTTAGGGTAGCATAAATCTTTCCACTTTTTCCAGTGAAGCTTTCTTTTGCCATTGCTAGTTCCCCACAGAAAATGGGCCAATTCTTTCTCAATACATTTTTTAACTGCCTCTGGAAGATAAGTAACCATCAGATTTTGCATGGTTACACTTTGAAGCACATGGGTAATTAAAGTAATCCTACCGCTCATGTTAAGTGATTCTACTTTCCAACCTACAATTTTATTTTTGATTTTAACATGTAAGAATTCTAAATACTCTGGTTTTAATTTTCCTTCATAAAGCAGGTAGCCAAGATATTGCATAGCCCCTTTTTTATGAGAAAAACCTGTTATTCAGTTAATTTTGAGATTTAAGCTTGGTGGGGCATTCTTGGCTATCATGAATTGACATTTATGGTTATTTATTTTCTGCCCTGTTTCATTTTCTAATGTTTTTAATAAGTCCATCAGATTATGTAGGGACTTGGCACTACTGTTTGTGAAGATTATCACATCATCCGCATACGCCAGACATCCCATTGAGGGGGTCTCTTTCGGCTGTCTAAAATGTCCTATTATGTTAGAGTGCATCTTAACTTTAATGTTAATAATTAATAGATCTATGTAAATGTTAAAGAGAGAGGGAGAGAGGGGATCTCCCTATCTTAAACCTCTTAGTGGCTTGATGTCTTTTCCTAGATCTCCATTGACAATAACTTTGATCCATGAGCTTGATATTCATCTATATATCAGTTCAATCCAGGTTTCTGAGAAGCCCATCTTTCTCATGGTAAAGCATAAGATATTCCATTCTACTCTATCGAAGGCTTTAGATAGGTCTAACTTTATCAGGACATTATGCCCTCTAGTTTTGGTACCTAATTCTTTAATCATTTCTTTAGCTAGACAGATATTTTCCATTATTAGCCTGTTTTTCATGAATCCTGACTGTTCTTTAGATATGATTTTTGGTAGAACTCCAGCTAATCTACTTTGAAGCAGCTTAGTCAAAATTTTGTAGATGGAGTTGCATAAGCTAATAGGTCTAAAATCCTCTGCTATTTGAGAATTTTCCATTTTTGGAATGAGAGCGATATACGTGCTGCTCCATTTCTTACCTATCTCAGCTCCACAAAAAATCCAGATTATGACATTTAAGAGCTCATTTTTTTATAATAGGCCAGCAATTTTGGTAAAATTCATTATTCCACCCATCCGGGCCCGAAGAGCTATTTTTGCCCAGACTGAAAACCATAGTCTTTAGTTCTTCTTCATTCGGAAATCTTGTGAGCATATCATTTTCTACACTAGTGATTTTATGTTCAATGTTATGTAGAAGATAATTTTCACGCAGAATTATATCTCCTCTAAATAATCTTTCAAAATGATCATCAAAGTGATTTTTAATATTTATATCTTTGTCTAACCATTTATTTAGATTGTTTTTTATGCCTTTTATTCCATGCTTTTGTATTTTAAGTTTGGCTGATTTCTGACAGAACTTCGTGTTTTTGTCTCCTTCTTTCAGCCATTTTATTTTGGCTTTTTGTTTCCAGAAGACTTCCTCCATTAGAAGCTTTAGTTTTAATTCAGCTTGTGCTCTATTTAACTCCTTTCTACTATCTTTATTTTGAAGTAAATAATCATCTAGTTCCCTATTTTCAACTTCATGTTCTGCTACAATGATGTTATTATTGATATTGCCAAAGATATCTTTATTCCATGTCTTTAAGTATTTTTTTAGTCTATTTAGCTTCATATTCTAGATATGACCCGGATTACCTGAAGCTTCCTTTGACCATGAATTTTTAACCATATTAATAAATGTGTGATGCAAGCACCATGCATTCTGGAATTTAAAAGAGTTATTTATGGGTCTAGATTTTTCTACTGATATGATTAGTGGATTGTGGTCTCGACAGGATCTATTTAGATGTTTCACTAATGTGAATCCATATGACTCTAGCCATTTTACATTATATAATACTCTGTCTAAACTTGCCCATATGGTCCTTTTATCTTTCTGGTTATTGCACCAGGTGTAATGATAGCCTAGGAAGCTTGCTTCCATCAGACTGGCCTCTGATATAGTCTTATTAAAATGAGAGATAGCTTTTTTGTTAGGAGGATTTCCCCATGTTTTTTCACAAACTTTCCTTATTATGTTAAAGTCATCTCCTATTATCCAGGGTATGTTTAAATTGGCTATTTTTAGTATGCATCCCAGAGGGACCTTCTACCTTCTTTAGTGTATTTAGCATAGACTGTCGAAATTATTTCATCCCGGGCGGAATCTAAGCTAAAGTTGATCATTTAATCTGAGTCTTCTAAAATGTTTATGTTAAATATGTTTTTCCAAAATAGCCAAATTTTGTTATTTTTGTTGGAAAATGCCTCATCAAATCCTAAGATATTTTTATAGTGTTCTATCTGGTCCTTAATTATTATGGGTTTAGCTAATATTATAAGTGGAGTTTTATGGATTTGTATTAATTTTTTAATTCTTTTTATAGTAGGGGCATTTCTGATGCCCCTTGCATTCCAGTAAAGAAATCTAAACATTGGAGTTAGACTTAGCCCTATCTCTAGTGGTGCACTTTGAATCATAAGTTTTATTTATGTATTTTTTCGTGTTTCTAGTTCTTTTTATAGCACTCATATCTTCTATTTTCTCCTCTCCCCACTTCCTACTTAGCTGAACGGCCATGATTTTTATTTCTTCCATAGCCCATTCTCTATTTCCCATTTTATTATAGGATCTTTCAATATCTATATCATCTTTAGAGGTTTTAAAAGGATTTGGTTCTTCCTCTTTTTTGTCTAGGTTGATCCCACTTCTAACCTCTAGCTCATCTTCCGAGCTATTAACTATTTTCGTTGCCCAGCTCTTTCTCACAACTTTCTTTTTTTCAAATCTTCCTCTCCTAACTCTTTTATTAATTTCTGCAATTTTTTGCATAAGTTCATGAGTTTTATTGAATTCCAATCTATCTATCTCCTCTCTCTCTTTTTCTCTAGGAGGCACATATTCTATGATTTCTAATCCAGTTTCTACTGCCCCTAGGTTCTGTTCTAATGTTTGGGGGTGCTTTACTCTGTATTCCTCTCTTCCCCTCCTTGCGGTTGTTCTAGAGCCAAGCCATTGTTTGTCTTCTAAGTGTTTCTTTTTAACTAAACATTGGTCACAACTATGGCCAAGTTTACTGTAGTAAGAACAATAATATGGAAGGTTTCGGGAGTTATTTCTTGCCAGAAACCTTCTCCCTCTTTGGTTCCAATTCATATGCGGTGTGGGATAGGTTGTAGTAAGTTAACCTCTATGCATACTCGAGCAACACTCGGGCGAGACAATGTGGTAGTAGCACCATCGAGAAGGAGAGGGGTGCCCACTGCATGTGCAATATGATGGAGGGAGAATTTATCAAAGAGATGTATGGGCAACATAGGGAGAATGACCCAAACCGGTGTTAATGGCGATTCTAGCTTGGTTGAGAAGGATGGCGTCCACTTGAAAGCTCGCATGGGGTAGCCCTTAATGTACCATATACCTTTCAACCAGAGCCTGTGGAAATCTTCCTCACCGGATAGTTGTAGAAGAATGTTCTTGGCATCGAGAACGCCAATTTTTGTTAGACTTTTAAGCTTCAATGATGCATAGAAAGCATGAATATCTTCAACGCGGGGACGGCCATGTGAAAATTTGCCCACCAGCGTGAATTTGTGGGCTTCCGAGAGCATATCAATATCTGTCAAGGAGAACTCTATCGAGGGTTCTCCATTTTTTTTTCCGTGAATATCCGAAGCTTGCGAATAGTGATGCGCGGTCTTATTGAATTGTTGGGAAAACAACTTCTTCTTCATTAAATAATCAAAATGCTCCATTTGATGCTTGAAATTTCCTTGTTCTTCACTGGTTTTTGATGTTTCTCTCTCTAAAAACGTGTTTCTCTCTCTAGAACTTGAGAGCAAAACTTGAGAGAAAAACTTTATTCTTCTTTCCTTCTTCTCTTAATTTTATTATTCTTCTTTTTATTCTTATTCATTTTATTCTTCTTATTCTTTTTATTCTTTTTATTCTTATTCATTTTATTCTTCTTATTCTTTTTATTCTTTTTATTCTTCTTATTTTTCATATTCTTCTTATATTTCTTAGTGTTCTTATTGTTCTTATTATTATTATTATTATTATTCTCCTTATTCTTTTTATTCTACTTATTCTACTTATTCTTCTAATTCTTCTTATCCTTCTTATTCTTTTTATTCTTATTAATCTTCTTATTCTTCTTATTCTTGATATTCTTATTTTTTTAGTATTCTTTTTCATGTAATTCTTGTTATTCATCTTATTCTTTTTATACTACTTAATTTTTTTGTTCTTTTTATTCTTTTTAATCTTCTTGTTCTTCTTATTCTTCTTATTCTTCTTATTCATCTTGTTCTTTTATTCTTCTTATACTTCTTATTTTTCGTATTCTTATTATTCTTCTTATTCTTTTTATTATTCTTATATTTCTAATTATTCTAAATCTAATTATTCTTTTTAGTCATCTTATTCTTTTTTTTTCTTTTTTTCTTTTTATTCATCTTATTCTTCTTATACTTCTTATTCTTCTTATATCTTTTATTATTTTTATTATTTTTATTATTTTTATTATTTTTATTATTTTTATTCTTCTTATTCTACTTATTTTTATTTTTTTCTTATTCTTCTTATTTATTTTAGTGTTCTTAATCTTCTTATTCTTTTTATTCATCTATTTTTTTATTTGTCTTATTCATCTTATTCTTCTTATTCTTTTTAATCTTTTTATTCTTCTTATTCTTCTTATTTATCTTATTCATCTTATTCTTCTTAATCTTTTTATGCTTCTTATTTCTCTTTTAAGCATTGCTGATAAACTTCCCTGCAGAGATAGATATTCCCCTGCATAGAAGGCTACTCACCATAACAATAATTTTATTTCAAGATCCTTATTAGCTAAGTCACCTATTTTAATCCTTTATTCTCATTCTATCCTTTTTTACTCTTAAATAAGGAAAATCCATCTTATCTAATATTGCTATTCCCTTAAATTTTTCTGGCATAGACTCCTCATCATATTCAATTTCTCCTCTTACCGAACCTATTCTAGCAAGGTTATCTGCTAGTGTATTTTCCTACTTGTATATGTGTAATATTGATGCATTCAGTTCTTTAATGAGGTTCATTATTATTTCTATCTCCTCCTTGTACCTCCAAAGAGTTGTGTTTTTAGTTACTAAATCTACCAATAACATTGAATCCACCTGAATTTGTAGATTTTTAAAACCTAACTTTTTACAGACATTTGATCCTATTTTCAGTGCTCTAATTTCCGAGTGAAGAGCTGAAAAGGCTTCGCTAACAAGAGTAAAAGCTTTCTAGATAATCCCTTTAGAATCTCTTATTACCCCTCCTCCCTCTACTATTCCTGTGTCCTTATTAAAAATACCATCCATATTAAAATATAGTTTTCTCCTAGGGGGCCTATTCCAGCTTTTACTTTTTACTCAATTATGCTCAATTATGTTAGTGCTGAGGTCCCATGTCTTCCCAACTACCTTATCTATGTCCATATTCTCTACTATAATAGGCTTTATGCAAGATATATCACTAATTTCTTTCCTAATATCTTTTAGAATTTCAGCTTAATTCATCCTTATACTCTCACATCTACTATTATTTTGAGCTTTCCATTAGCATCAAATTATTACGTGCAGTAAATTTTGAGTGAGCCAATTTCTAGACGGACTTCTTGTAGTTTAATTTCCCCATTTTTTAATTCTTTCTATTAACCAATCCTTTTTATTACTGATTTGTTTAAATTCCTCTAACTATTTCCAGACTTCTACTACAATTTTCCCATTCAAAAATAAATGATCCATTGATTCTACTGCTTCAAAGCAGCATTCACATTTGGATTCCATTTTAATACATTTTCTTTGCACATTGGTATCAATAAGTAAGACATTTGCAAATGCTTTCCATGCTAGTGAGCACATTTTTTGTGGGATGCTTGCCTTCTGGGCCTATTTAAAAAAGATTGCACAGATTTTTTCTTTCTAATCAATTTTTTTACCAATTTTAATGTACAATTACCTTCTAGAGTAAGAGTCCATTTCTAACAACTCTTTTTCAGTGTTGAGTGTGATTCTACTATCTCCTTCTATTTTTTCAGTACTTTCCAATTAATCGAGGCCTTCTTCAGGCGGTTGTCCTTGTGTCGTAAATATTTAACTCGCATATATTTAGCCCAGAGGCTATCACTTTCTTTTAGCCTCCACCATCCTTTATAGTCCCAGGCAGTGGCCATGTCATATAAATTAATTATACCTAAACCTACTTCTTCTTTTTGATAGCAAATATCTTCCCAACTCGTCTAGTGAAGTTTGTGTCTCCCCTCTTTTTTGTCCCATAAGAACTTTGTCATTTCTATTTCCAGTTTTTTGGAATATTTCTTAGGAAGGTGAATGACTGATAAAATATGTACCAGTGTGCTTTGAAGAACATTGAGAGATTAGTGTAATCCTCCCCCCAAATCCCAATAGCTCTTCTTTCCAACCTGTTATTTTCTTTCTCATTTTATATTGTAGAGATATTAAATATTTTTCTCTCAGTCTTCCCTCATATATCAGATAGCCCAAGTACAGTAAGGCTCCTTTATTATGTGTGAAGCCAATAATATTATTAATTTTATTTACCACTTTCTCTGTAGTCTTTTTGGTTAACATAAACTGACACTTCATTTTATTCACGACTTGCCCTGTTTCTGTCTCAAAAATTTGTAGGAGATCTATAAGATTCTTCATAGATCTTCTATTTGCATCCGTGAAAATTATGAGATCATCGGCATAAGCTAAACAACCTATTCTTTGGGTGTTTTTGGCAGTATAAAAGGAATTATCTTGCCTTCTGACATTCTTTTGTTTAAGTTAATGATTAGCAATTCTAGATATATATCAAATAATAAAGGGGACAATGGATCCCCTTCCTTAAACTTCTTTTTGGCTGGAATTCCTCACCTTTCTTTCCAATTACAATAACTTTGACCCATACACTAGAAACACATATGTATTTTAAATCAATGCATAATTCAGAGAAGCCAAATTTCCTCATAACAAAATAAAGTGTCCCATTCCACCTTATCAAATGCTCTAGACAAATCCAGCTTAATTACTAAATTATTCTCTCTTGTTTTAATTGCTATCTCTTTCATCATATCGAATGTCAATCTTATATTTTCAATCATTAGCCTATTTTTAACGAACCTCATTTGTTCTTGAGATATTATAAATGGTAAGATAGTACTTAATCTATTTTGTTTTATTTTTGCTAAACTCTTATAAATTACATTGCATAAACATATAGGTCTAAAATCCTCACATTTTTGTGGTGATTCTTTTTTTGGGATTAGCATAATAAATAAATTTGCCCATGCCATAGGAATATCTGCCCCTACAAAAAAACTTGTGATTGCAAGAACAAGATCATTTTTAACAATATGACAATTTAACTGGTAAAAAAAATTATTCCAGCCATCTAGCCCTGCTGCACTATCTTTGTTTAGATTGAATACCACTTTTTTACCTCTTCTTTCTTAGGGATCATCTCCATCATTTGATTTTGTTCTTTAGTGATGGTTACACTGATCTCTTTCATTAATGAATCCCCTTCATGAAGAGCCTAACCACATAAGTGATTTTTAAAAAATTATTCAAAGAGGATTCCTATTTGATTATCTTCTTCAACCCATATTCCCTCATCATTTTTATGCCTTCAATTTTATTTTTTGTGGGCTTTTATTTTACTCATATTATGGAAAAGTTTAGTGTTTCTATCTCCATCTTTAAGCCATTTAATTTTTACACGTTGTTTCCAATATATTTGTTCCATATTCAATTTAAGTCTCAATTTACCTTTGGCCTTACTTAGTTCTTGTCTAATTTCCTCGTTATTTGTGTTATCATATTATAATTCTAAACTTTTCCACTTCTTCTTCTGCCTGCTTTATTTTTTGGTTT
The DNA here is from genome assembly GCA_029783825.1 of Sapria himalayana. NCBI lineage: Eukaryota > Viridiplantae > Streptophyta > Magnoliopsida > Malpighiales > Rafflesiaceae > Sapria > Sapria himalayana. The sequence goes on along the minus strand of JAREIK010001258.1, from coordinate 1,344,407 downwards.
AAATTTCTGAAAACCTTTCTATTCCATGTTTTTAAACATCTTTTTAATCCATGTAACTTAACCATTAGAGCTTGCATAGGCTTGCCCATTGCGGACTCTAACCAAGACTTTTTACCAACCTTTCAAATCCTGCTTGCTTTTCCCAATTATTTTGAAATTTGAAACTACCTATAGCTCGGTGAATCTTATGAATTGTTATGAGTAATGGGATGTGATCCGAGCAAGTTCTATTTAAATATCTTAGCCCTGTAACCCCGTGTGAGGCTACCCACTTTGCATTTCACATAACCCTGTCTATCCTTGCCCAAATTACTCCTCTATTTCGTCAATTATTACACCAAGTATAGCTTGAACCTATAAAATATATTTCCATTAAATTGGTACTGGCGATCGTGTCATTAAATTGTGTCATCGCTACTGTATCTGGGGTTTTTCCTCCTCTCTTTTCTTGAGCGCTTCTTATTACATTAAATTCTCCTCCTATAATCTAAGGGGTAATTCTGGCTGCAATGCCATGCACCTCTTCCCATAAAACTAATCTGGTTTTTTTATCATTTTTAGCATAAGCTACGGAAATTATTTCATCTGTTTCGTTATTTATTTTAAAATTAACTACCTGTTCTGTATCTTTTAATATTACAATGTCCAGTTAGTTATGCCACATGATCCAAAGTTTACTATTTAAGTTAGCATACGCATTATTAAACCCTAAAATTTTACTATATTTAATTAATTGATCTTGCTGGATCATGGGTTCTGCAATAACCACTAAAAAAAATTTATATGTTTTTATCAATTGTTTCAACCTATTTATCAATGGGTTATTAGCCACCCCGTAATATTCCAATAGAGGCATCTATCCATTAATTCCTAGTTTTGCTTGAGATCTAGTTGTGCATTTAGACTCATATCTTATTCAAATATTTCTTCATATTCTTTGGGGTCTTAGATGTGTTATAAAATACTTGCATTATTTCATTATATTTTACCTAGTGCCCGAGTTGCATAGCTATTTGTTTTATGGCCTCCATGGCTTGATCCCTAGTAAGCTTTTCCAAATCCTCCTCAAAATTTGCTAAATCAACCTTCACCTTCTCTAAATAATCCTCACCATTTTCTTCTTCCCTACCTATTAGAGGGCAGCTGAAAGCATCTGAATCATCTTCTGGAAAATCCAAAAGATCTTCATTTATCCAGCTGTAATCCTCTAGTTTTTTCTTTAGAACCCTTCTGGTTTTAACTTTCTTGCCCCGCTTCTCCTTCCTCTACCTTCCTACCCATTCCCCTTTCCTTTCTCCTCTGTACGTACCCTACACTTCCCCATATCATGCCCAAGCCTTTTACATCCTAGGCAGTAAGGTGGCAGATTTTCGGGTATGTCAATTTTCTAAAACACCTCATTCTACCCACCTTCTCCGCTACCTATCCATATCTTATTAGAGGGCTGTGTAAGTAAGTTACACTCTACACACACATGGGCTTTGCTAGGCCGTGTCATGGAGACTAATGCCTCATCTCGAATTATAGGCTTGCCCAAGCAAGAAGAGATAGCATAGAGAGAATGTGCATTAAATAAAAATAATGCGAGGTTTGGCAAGGAGAACCATACCAGGGCTAAAGGCACCTCCTCCAGTAGACTAACGGTTTTCATCCACTTCAAAACATGCATGGGGTAGCCATTAACTTGTCATATTCCTTTTTGCCATGATCGATAATGGTCCTCCTCCATACAGCATTGTAGAAAGACCTGTTTAGCATCATTATCTGCAAACTTCATTTATCCCTTGAGCTTTAATGAGGAGATGAACTTCTATATATTATTTGCACGAGGTCTGCCATGAGAAAACTTTTTGATTAGCATGTATTCGAATGGTTCCATAAGCCTTAGCATCTCTTCGGCAGAGAAGATAATCACATGACTCCTATTTTTCTTTCCAAAAGTGTGTGAAGGAGGCATGGGCTCTTTTAATATCGAGGCAAATGACTTATTATTTAATAATAAGTCCATTTGCTCCATTTTGGCTTGAAAGGAGCTTGATTTGAGCAAAAATAGTGATTTTCTCTTTCTAGAAAATATGGGTTTCACTCTCTAGAAGTTGAGAGCATTTTTTAAAAGACCACAAATGTTTTCTTCTTCTTCTTCTTCTTCTTCTACTTCTTCTTCTTCTGATTCTTCTTCTTCTTCTTCTTCTTCTTCTTCTGCTTCTTCTTCTTCTGATTCTTCTTCTTCTTCTTCTTCTTCTTCTTCTTCTTCTTGTTCTTCAATTCTTCTTCGTGTTCTTCTTCTTGTTCTTCACTTCTTCTTCTTCTTATTCTTTTTCTTATGCTTCTTCTACTACTACTACTACTACTACTTCTACTACTACTACTACTTCTTCTTATTCTTTTTCTTCTACTACTACTACTACAACTTCTTCTTCTTTTTTACTTCTTCTTTTTCTACTACTACTACTACTACTTCTTCTTCTTCTAATACAACAACAACAACAACAACAACAACTTCTTCTTCTATGCTTCTTCTTGTTCTACTTTTCTTCTTTTTCTTCTTCTTTTTCTTCTTTAACTTCTTCTTCTTCTGGTGCTCCTTCTTCTTCTTCTCTTCTTATTCTTATTCTTCTTCTTCTGCTTCTTCTTCTTATGCTTCTTCTTCTTCTTCTTCTTCTTCTAATTTTTCTACTACTACTTCTTCTGCTTTTTCTTCTTCCTCTGTTTCTTCTTCTTCTTCTTCTTCTTCTTCTTCTTTTCTACTTCTCTTTCTTCTTCTTCTTTTCTACTTCTCTTTCTTCTTCTTCTTTTCTACTTCTCTTTCTTCTTCTTCTTCTTTTGAAATGATTTATTTTATAAATTTTAACCCTTTTTTTGGCGGAGGAATAACTTTTTTACAAACTACTTCTACCCTTAACCCTTTTACATCCTTTTTAAACTTCTAATATATATTTAAATAGCCATTAATTAAACATAAATCACATGGGACCCTAGTGACTATCCTTCTGCCTCCCCTTGCTGCTACTGTGTTCTGATCGGGCTCCTCTTCTCTTTGATGTCTGGTAGTCTGCACCTTTGCCCTTTCCTTCTTGCTTATTTCAGATAGGAGGCCTCCATACCTTTTCTCATTGCTTCTCCTGCCCTGCCTTTAGCTACAAACTTAGTACAGCTTGGGCTCCTTTTCTGCTCCCTCAGGCTGCTCTTGAAACTGATGCTGCTTTTCTTGACCTCCATGATTTACTTCCCCCTCTGTCCCTTCAATCAACCACTTCTCAGTTTCCAAGCCTTTGTGATGTTTATGTCCATCCTGTCCACCTTCAATGTCCGTATCATCCTACTTGCTTGATGCTTGTCAGTGCATCCAGCCCCTTGCCAGATTCTCTTCTTTGTCTCTGCCCACATCTTACTAATAACCTTACCTACCAGACAACACAGAAAACCGAACCAACCAAGAACCACTTTTCTCTACCATTAGCACTAAAATCTCACACCCTTACATACCAAAAATCTGAACATAATCATTCTAACCTACACATCCCCCCCACTTCCCTTACATAGACTCCTATTTTAAATTAATGCTGCAACTTTTGGCCTCCATAGGTTGCGCCCCCTCTACCCCTCATCCGTGATATCCTCCTTCCGTATTTGTAATGCATCAACTTTGATCCTTCCTCTGATTCTAGGATATTTCTCCAGTTCCCTCAGTGTATGAAACAATAACACAAACGCAAACCCACAACACAGCAAATCCACTCTCACATGATTTCCCTGCTCCACCACTAACATAACCTAAAGCCCACATCCCATGCATCCCACCCCACACTTTCTCATCACCCACACTCTCTTTGCATGCTTACTATCTCTACACACACCAATCCACCCTTACTCCTTCTACATTCTAACCCTCCCCCCTTCTCTCTTTTTTCTCATGGTCTTGTGCTGCATCCTTTTCTATACTCACTCTTACATATAGAAATTCTAATTTATCTAGCCTTACCAAGCCCATAAATTTGTCAGGGATATCCTCCCCTTCAAAGTCATGCCAACCTCTGTGCGCACCTTCTTTTCCTAACTTATCTACTAAAGCATTAGCTTCTCTATAAGTGTGTGTAATTATGACATTAAGCTTTCCCATATAATTTCTAATTTTAGCTATTTCTTCTTCAAATTTCCACATCTCTAATCTTTTGGATGCCAGCCTGACTATAGACTTGAATCCACTTGAATTTTGATATCCTTGAGATTCGATTCCATGTAGATTTCTAGACCTCTTAGAAGTACCTGAATCTCTACTTGTAAAGACGAGCTAGCCTTCCCTTTCATTGTGAATGCTCGTATCATCAACCCTTGCGAGTCCCTAATTGCTCCCCCTCCCCCAGCTATTTCTGTATCTCTATCAAAGCTACCATCTATATTAAGATCCAGCCATCCCAGTGGTGGTTTTTCTCAGGTAACACTTTTTGACCCAATCCATTTATCCTTCCTTATTGTCAGGCCCCATGTGTTTTTAAGATTTTCTGCAATTTCAATGTTATCTACTATAATAGGATACATGGCTGATATGATTGAAATTTCCTTTTTAATATCTTTCATAATCTCATTTGAGCACATTCTAATAATTTCATATCTACTCTTATTTCTAGTTTTCTATATATACCACACCGTTACGAGTGACAATGTTTCCATTAGTTACTTTCAAGCTTTATTCTTTGATTTGCTCTTGTACCAACTACTGAGCCTAATTTTCAGCCCTTCTTCTTTCCACTGGGAGTCCTCAATCCTACTCCATATTTCTTTTGCTATTTTCCCTTTCGAAAAGAGGTGATCCGTGCTTTCTTCCAATGAAAAATAGCATTCGCAGCTTGATGCTAACTTTATGCCGTTTTTCTGAATGTTCACATCCACCGGGGTGGCTTCTATTAGGATCTTCCACATGAACATTTTCATTTTTTGCGGAGAATCTCCTTTCCATATCCGTCTAAATATAATTTGTGAGTTCTTTTTTATTTCTTATTAATTCTTTTACTGATTTGATAGTAAAACATCCTTGTGCATTTAACGCCCATTTCTAGCCACTTTTGTTAAGCCTTGAGTGGGCTTCCACTAGCTCTTTTTGCTTGAGCGTAGCTTTCCAGGCTATAGATGCCTTCCTCACATTATTTAAAGGCTCCTTTTTTCACCCATACTTAGCCTACATAAACCTTGCCCAATGACTTACATTTTCTTTCAGTCTCAACCAGCTTTTACAGGCCCATGCAGTGGCTGTGTCCAGTAGGCTTGTGAATCCCAGGCCTTCTTCCTCTTTGGGGAAATAAATTTCCTCCAATTTCTGCTAGTGTAATTTTGGTTTTCCTTCCTTTTTTCTCCACAGAAAGTTAGCCATTTTTTTTTTCAAATTTCTTCAATACCTTTTTTGGAGGTTGCATGACTGATAGGATATGTGCAACTAAGCTTTGTAGCACATTCTTTATCAGTGTAGTTCTCCCTCCCAAGCTTAACAGGTACTCTTTCTAGTATGCTATTTTCTTTCTCAACTTATCTACCTGACAGCTTAAGCATTCTTCTCTCATCTTAACCTTAAATATTGGGTAGCCCAAATACATTAAAGCTCCTCTTTTTTGTGAGAAACCCGTAATGTTTTTAAAACCCTTTGAGCTACCTTATTTGGGGCTTTCACAGCTAACATGAACTGGCATTTATTTATATTCAAGATTTTCCCTGTTTCCTTTTCTAATGTGTGCAATAGTTCCATTAAGTTAATAAGCGACTTACTACTAGCATTTGTAAAGATGATCACGTCATCTACATAGGCCAAGCAGCCTATATGAGGGGAGTTCTTGGGTTGCCTAAAATCTAAAATTTTTCCTTCCGGCATTCTTTCTTTTAAGTTTAGTAGCAATAATTCTAGGTAAATATTAAAGATGTAAGGTGATAGTAGGTCGCCTTACCTTAATCCTCTACCTGGTTTGATCTCCTCACTTTTTTGCCCATTTATTATAATTCTGACACAAGCACTAGAAATACATCTGTGTCAAATCTATCCAGAATTCTGAGATGCCCATTCTCTTCATTAAATAGCACAAGGTGGACCATTCGACCCTATCAAATGCCTTAGATAGATCTAGCTTCAGTGCAATATTGTGACACCTAGACTTTGCCGCAATATCCCTCATCAATTTTGATGACAAACTTATATTTTCCACCATTAATCTATTTTTCACAAAACCTGATTGTTCCTGTGAGATTATATAAGGTAAAATATCTCTTAGTCTATTTTGCATTAGTTTAGCTAATATCTTGTAAGTAGCATTACATAAATTGATCAGCCGAAAATCCTCACATTTCTGTGGATTATCAGATTTCGGAATAAGTACTATAAACGAACTTGTCCATGCTTTTGTGAAATCTATCCCTACAAATATCCATATAATGGCATGAGTAGGATCCTTCTTGATTATATGCCAGCATAGTTGAAAAAAAACATTATTCCATCCATCTGGCCATGCTTTGCTATCTTTGTTCATACTAAAAACTACTGCCTTGACCTCCTCCTCATCTGGAAATTCTACCAGCTTTTTATTATCCTCTTCTGTGATTATCCTTTTTACAATATACAATAAGCTATCCCCTTTTGTTGCAGTATGCTCACAAAGATACTTTTTAAAATAATGCTCCAGATGTGTCCTTATCCCCTCCTCTTTGTCTATCCATTCACCTTCCAAGCTTTTTATGCTTTTAATTATATGTTTCTGGGATTTGATTTTTGCAATTGTGTGAAAATATTTTGTATTGCTATCCCCTTCCTTTAGCCATTTTGTTTTCACTCTCTGCTTCCAGAAAGCCTCTTCCATATTTAATCTAAGCCTGAGCTCCGCCGCTGCTCTACTTAATTCCTACCGACTTTCTTCATTTGATCTCTTTCATATTCTATCTCACACCTCTCAACTTTTTCTTCTGTGTGTGTGATTTTTACGTTCAAGTTTTCAAAAATCTTTTTATTCCATCTATTCAAACTAATTTTCAGCTTGCACAGATTAACTACTAATACCTACATAGGATTTCTTACTGCAGGTTCTAACCATAACTCCTTGAATTTCGACTCAAAATTCTTATGCATTCCCCTCATATTTTGAAATTTAAAAAAGATAATCGACATGTGGTGTATGTTACTCGTTAGAAGCCTTGGGCTATGATCGGAACACGTTCTATTCAAGTGTCTAGTAATAGTAGCACCCAGTGATACCACCCATTTTGCATTATACATGAACATGTCCAGCCTTGCCCATATAGCTCCTCACTTCTTCCAGTTATTACACCATGTGAATTTCTCTCCAAAAAAATCTACTTCCAAGAGATTTGCATTGGCGATCGCCTCATTCATTAAATTGAGTTATTGCCTCAGCATCTGGATGTCTTCCAGCTTTCTTTTCATAAGGGTTTCTAATCGCATTCAAGTCTCGCCCAATTAACCATGGGAGATCCTTGGATGCTATATTCCTCATGTCCCGCCAAATGGATTTTCTCCCCTCTTTTGAGTATTTAGCATAAACTATGGTCATTAACGTGTCTACGTGATTTCTGATTTTTAAATGTAACATTTGCTTCGTATCTTTTAATACCATGACTTCCCACTTATTATCCCACATAACCTAGATTTTCCCATTAAGGTTTGTTTTAGCGTTATCAAAGCCTATGACTTTTTTATAAGCATTTATTTGATAGCTTTCTATTATAGGGTCAGTATGGTTACTACTGTAGGTTTATAAATTTTAATCAATTTTTTAATCTAATTAGAGAGGGCGTATCCGCCACCCCTCTTATATTCCAACACATGAATCTAACCATTATATACTGATTTTGCTTGTGATCTCATCGTGAGTTTTAAGTCATATTTCATAGTTATATATTTCTTCATATACCTAGACAGTTTTATGGAGCTGTAAGGCTCCATTTCAGTGTCTCTGAAGCTTTCTCCTATTTGTAATGCCTTTATTTTCAATTCCTCCATTGCTTCCTCTCGTGTGTATGCATCCCACTTTGTTATTGCCATTTCTATGTCATCTTTAGGGTTGCATAATTCTAGCCTATTTGTTACCCTACTCTGAATTAAAAAACTTCCACTTTTAACCAACAATTCTCCTTCCAAAAAATCTATAACATCTTCATCCATCCAACTTTGGTCCTCTACCCTAGTCCTTATAGGTTTCTTTGGCCTAACCTTCCTAAGGCTCCTCTTGTGATTTGAAGCTGAAACTAAGTCTGCTTCTTCTATTATTATAATTGGCCCCCCATGTAGAAGCCCTCTCTGACCCATACCCTCCTGCTCGTCCCTACTAGTATCCTCTCCCTCCTTCCTCCCTCTTCGATGCCTCTGCCTGCCCTCCTTCTCCGGAGAATTTCTTCGATTCGGAAAATTTGCCAGCATATCTCCTCTCTTCTTTTCTCTCTCTCTTCTCCCTGTGCCTTCCTCACTCCCTCTGTTATTTCTACCCTACCCTTCTTTCCGATAGCTTCTTCTCAAATCAATAGAGAGAGCCCCTCGCGAATACCTTACCCATTAGGCTCACTTTTTGAAGGAACTAAGGAATCCTCTATAATATGTGAATGTTCTTTACTCTCCCTATTCCTTTTAACCCATTGAAGCTTTCCCTCTAACCTTCCCATGTCTTCTATTCTTCCCTCTCTCTTAGACATGCCCAACAGACACACATCTACCTCGTGCCCCATTCGATGGCACTCCTTACAATAGCTAGGAAGGAATTCAGGAACTATGGCTTGCCAGAAGCCATTTCTCTCATCACTGCATATCCATAGCTTCTATGGAATCAGTGACAATAAGTTGGTGTCAACACATATCCTAGCTCCACTAAGTTTGGTCATAGAGGCAGTAGCCTCGTCTCTCATGATAAGCCTCACCACACACAAAGCAATAGAGTGGAGCAAGTTTATTATGGAAGGGGAGAGGCAAGTTATGTAAAAAATACCATACTAGGAAAAATGGAGGTTCTTTCTGTGGATTGAAATCGATTGTCCACTTAAACATACGTAGTGGAAATCCATTGACATACAACTAACCTCGCAACCGGAGCCCATTGAAATCATCCTTCTGCATGAGTTGTAGAAACTCGTGTTAGGAGTCGTAAAGTCCAACTTTCACAACTCCCTTGAGCTTTAATGAGGCTATGAAGTTGTGAATATCAGTTAAACACGACTTACCGTGGGAAAATTTCCTTTCTAGTGTGTGTTTAAAGGGAGCAGCCATTTTCACGAGCTCAGCCGAGGAGAAAATGACTGATGAAAAATTGTTTTTGTTTCCGAAGGTGAGCAAATTAAGCATTGGCTCTTGAATGATAAAGAAAAATGACTTCTTAAGAGCTAAGAAGTTGTTTTGACCCATTTTTGAGCATGAAAATGGCTCCTTTTGGCTGAAGCTGGAGATTTGTCTCTATGAAAAATAAATTTTCTCTCTCTAGAAGTTGAGAGCATTTTCATCTTATTCTTCTACTACTACTACTTCTTCTACTCTTTTTCTTCTTCTTCGGCTACTTCTTCTTCTTCTTCTTCTTAGGCTTCTCCTTCTTCTTCATCTTATTCTTCAGCTTCTTCTTTTTCTTCTATTTCTTGTTCTTCTTTTGCTTCTTCTTCTGCTTCTTCTTCTGCTTCTTCTTCTGCTTCTTTTTCTACTTCTACTACTACTACTACTACTACTACTTCTTCTACTTATTCTTCTGCTTCTTCTTATTCTTCTTCATCTTATGCTTATTATTATTATTATTATTATTATTCTTATTCTATTTCTTCTTATTCTTCTTCTGCTTCTGCTTCTTTTGTTTCTTCTTATTCTTCTTCTTCTTCTGCAACTTCTTCTTCTTCATTTTCCGCTTCTTCTTTAACTTCTACTACTACTACTACTACTTCTTCTTATTCTTCTGCTTCTTCTTCTTCTTTTTCATGATTTGCTTCTTCTTCTTCTTCTTCTTCTTCTTCCGCTTCTTCTTCTACTTCTACTTCTTCTTCTTCTTCTTCTTCTCTTCTGCTTCTTTTTCTACTTCTACTACTACTACTACTACTTCTTCTTCTTCTTGTTATTTTTCTTTTTCTTCTTCTTCTTCTGCTTGTTCTTCTTCTCCTGTTCTTATTATTATTATTATTATTCTTCTACTATTTCTTCTTCTTCTTCTACTTCTTCTTATCCTTATAATTATTATTCTTCTTCTTCTTCTGTTTATTATTATTATTATTATTATTATTCTTCTTCTTCTGCTTCTACTGCTTCTCCTCTTCCTCCTCCTCCTCCTCCTCCTCCTCCTCCTTCATCTTCTTCTTCTGCTTCTTCTTCTTCTACTAATTCTTATTAAAATTCTTCTTCTTCTTCAGCTTCTTCTTTTTCGACGTCTTCTTCTTCTTCTACTTTTGCTGCTTATTATTATTATTATTATTCTTCTTCTTCATCTATTGCTTCTTCTTATTCTTGTTCTTCTATTTGTTTTTTTAAAGCTCGTTTTATTATTAATAACCCTCTCTTTTGGCGGAGGAATACCGTTTGTACAAGCTAAATCTACACATTTCCCTTTTACACCCGAATTCTAAAGCTAGAAATATGTAACAATCTAGTATTTAAATAACTCATAAACTTTCCTAACTTTTATATTTAAAGACATGTTTCTTCTTCTTTATTTGTGCATCCTTATAATTATACATCTCTTTTTTCTTAAAAGATCTTGCTATGAAAGATGCTTCCAGTATTGATCTTTGTATAGATCTTTCCCGTTCTGTATTTAGAGTTTTAAATCTTTGTAGATGACTTGTTCAAATAGCTCCGACAAGCCTGCTCCCTTGTAGCTTCAACAATCCAGATTTGGCAGTCCAGAATCTACATTTCAAATCTCTTGTCCATGCACATTCTTTATCATTTGAGTGTGTCTTGTCCGTACTATATTTATGCATTTCCACTTGTGATATAACTGTTATCCTGCAAGAAAAAAGAGTATCAAGTTCTTTCGAAAAGAAGGACCTTTACCTTCCTTCTGCACATTACAACGAGGAGACTATCTCTTTGTGGCCTCCTCTTGATTAGAAGTAATCCCAGCTATCTTCCCTTTGATGATTTCTGAATGATGCTTTCATTGAATATCTAACAAAGACTTATCTAAACTAGTACAGACTTCCAGCAAAACCACCAAGTATCTATGAAAAACAGACCACCAAACCCATTACAGACTTCCGGGACCAACTTAAACTAGAAATTAATAAACAACAAGTGTTAAATTTAAACAAGCAGTAAAAGAAAAACAGCCCTTGGATGTCCAGCTTCAATACCTGTAAAAGAATAAACAAACTGCACAAACCAGCAGATTGAATACTCATATTTCTTACCATTTTGTCTCCTTTAATTATTCACTTCAGTTTCGGTTAATCACCCTTCAGGACCAGGGTGAATTTTAAGAAACAAGCCTCTTATATTTCCTTCTACTTCTTGCTGAATTACATGGATCTGTATGTTTTGCTTCTTCCCGCAGAAAATTCCCTGTAAATAAAACTTCACACTGCACAATAATAAACCTATTTCTCTGTATTCTTTCTTATTCTTAGGTAAGGGAATGCAATTTTATCTAATCTTGCTATTCCTTTCAGTTTTATCGGTAAAGATTCCTCATCATATTCCGCAGCTCCTTCTAGCAATCCTATTTTTGCAAGTTTGTCTGCCAATACATTTGCTTCCCTGTATACATGTGAAATTGATGCATTCAATTCTTTGGCAAGATTTATTATTATTTCTATCTCCTCCTCATGCCGCCACAATACTATCTTTTTATTAAATAACTCAACCAATAATGTCGAGTCAACATGTATTTACAAATTTCTATATCCTAGCCTTTTGCATACATTTAATTCTTCCATTAGAGCTCTGATTTCTGAATGCAGTACAGAGTGGGATTTCCCAACAAGAGTGAATGCGTTCCTAACTCTACCTTCAAAGTATCTTATTACTCCTCCTCCCCATGCAATTCCTAAATCCCTATTAAAACTACCATCCGTATTCAACGATAACTTCCCTTCTGGGGGCCTATTCCAGTTTATACTTTTAACCCAATGACTCCTTATGATTCTAGTGGAGAGGTTCTATTTAATCCTTACTTCTTTTTCTTTTTCAATATTTCCTATTATGATAGGTTTTATGCAGGATATATTACTAATTTCTATCTTAATTTCTTTTAGTATTTCTTTTGAATTCATTTTTCTTCCCTCAAATCTACTCTTGTTCCTTGTCTTCCAAATACACCAAATTACCACGTGTGGTAAATTTTGATTTAGCCATTTTTTAGTCGGTGTATTTGGGGTATACCTCTTCCATCTCTTCATCCTATCTATTAAAGTTTCTTCCTTGTTATTTATATTATTATATATTTCTAACTTTTTCCATATTTCTACTGCAATTTTTCCTTCTGAAAACAGATGATCCGTAGATTTTGTTGCTTGAAGACAGCAATCACATCTGGAGACTATCTTTATACCCTTTCTTTGAATATTTGTGTCTACTGGTAATGCATTCACAAGAGTTTTCCATAAAAGAGAACACATTTTTTGTGGGGTGTCTACTTTCCATACCCATTTAAAAATTAGATTTATCACATTTTTCTTTCGTATTAAATTCTTGACCGATTTGAGTGTAAAATTACCTTGTGGAGTAAGGATCCATTTCCATCCGCTTTTCTCCTTTTTAGAATGAGACTCAACTATTTCTTTTTGTTTTTCTAATGCATTCCAATTATTCGAAGCCTTTTTACTATTTACCTTTTCATGTTCTAAATATTTTGCTCTCATAAAGCTCGCCTAGAGGCTATCATTTTTTCACCTCCACCATCCTTTATAGTCCCAAGCATCTGCCATGTCCTATAATCTTATTAATCTTAATCCGGCTTCCTCTTTAGGGTAGCAAATATCCTCCCATCTTTTCTAGTGAAGTTTATTATTTCCATCTTTTTTCCCCCATAAAAAATTAGCCATTGCTGATTCTAATTTATTTGTAAATTTCTTAGTAGGATGAATAATTGATAAAATATGCACTAATGTGCTTTGGAGGACATGATAGATTAAAGTAATCCTTCCCCCAAAGCCTAGTAGTTCCTCTTTCCATCCTGCTATTTTATTATTTATTTTATCCTCTAGTGATATTAAATATTCTTCTTTCAATCTACCCTCATATATAGGACAACCTAGGTACATTAGCGCTCCTTTCTTCTGGATAAATCCTGTGATGTTTTTATCTTTATTTATCACCTTTTCTTTTGCTTTCCTTGCCAGCATAAATTGACACTTTTTTATATCTATCTCTTGCCCTGTTTCAGTTTCAAACGTATGTAAAAGATCCATAAAATTTATCAAAGATCTTTTGCTTGCATTTGTGAAAATTATAAGATCATCGACATATGCCATACATCCTATTCTTGGGGTGTTTTTTTGTTGTCTGAATGAAATGATCTTTCCTTCAGATATTCTTTTCTTTAAATTTAATATTAACAGTTCTAAATATATATCAAATAATAAAGGAGATAACAGATCTCCTTGTCATAAGCTTCTTTTAGGCTTAAATTCTTCTCCTTTTGACCCATTTATAATGACTTTAACCCAAACACTAGACACACATCTGTATATCATATCAATGCATAACTCTGAGAAGCCAAATTTTCTCATGGAATAACAGAGTATATCCCATTCTACCCTGTCAAATGCTTTTGATAAGTCTTAACTTTACTACTAAATTCTCTCCTCTTGTTTTAATTGCTATGTCCTTCATCTTCTCGGCTGCCAATCTTATATTTTCCGTCATTAGCCTATTTTTAACAAAGCCCGTTTGTTCCTGTGAAATAATATATGGCAAAATATCACTTAATCTATTTTGTAAAATTTTTGCTAAAATTTTATATATCGCATTACATAAACTTATTGGTCTGAATTCCTCACATTTTTGTGGGGATTTGTTTTTTGGAATCAAAACAATGAGAGAATTCGCCCATGTTTTTGGAATATCCGCTCCTGCAAAAAAACTAGAAATAGCAAGTATGAGATCTTTTTCAATTATTTCCCAGCATACCTGGAAAAAATTACTATTCCAGCCATCTGGTCCTGCTGCACTATCTTTGTCCAGGCTAAATACTGCATTTTTAATTTCATCACTATGTGGTATTTTTTCCATCATTTGATTTTATTCCTTAGTTATATTTAATTTTATCTCATTTATAAGAGTATCCCTTCATGAATATATTTTCCAATTAAATGTTTTTTTAAAAAGTTCCTCAAAGAGGACTCTTATTTTATTATCTTCTTCCACCCATTTTCCTTCATCATTTTTTATACCTTTAATTTTATTTTTGTTCGTTTTTATCTTACTCATATTATGAAAAAATTTTGTATTCCTATCTCTTTCTTTTAACCATTTGATTTTAGCTCGCTGTTTCCGGTATATTTCTTCCATATATAACTTAAGCCTCAATTTACCTTTAGCCTTACTAAGTTCACTTCTATCTTCTTCTTTGTTCTTAGTATCATATACTATTTCCAGCTTTGCCACTTCCTCTTCTGCTTGTTTTATTTGTTGGTTTATATTTCCGAAAACTTCTTTATTCCATGTTTTAATACATCTAGCTCGTCTGAGTTGCTTAGTCGAAAAAGCCTGCATCGGCTTTCCTAATGCTGGCTTTCCCAAGATTCTCTAACCATTCTATCAAAATCCGAGTGTTTAACCCACATATTTTGAAATTTAAAGTCGCCTCTTATTGGGTGGCTTTTATGGATTTTTATGAGCAATGGGTTATGATCCGAACAGGTCCTGCTTAAATGTCTTAGGCCCGTAACTCCATGAGTCATAGTCCATTTAGCATTACACATGATCCTGTCCAGCCTTGCCCAGATTGCTCCTCTTTTACGCCAATTATTACACCAGGTGTAATTTGAACCAATATATTCCACCTCCATTAAATTAGCACTGGCTATACAATCATTAAACTGAGACATTTCAACCATTCTTTTCTTGTGCACTTCTTATAATATTAAAATCTCCTCCAATAATCCATGGAATATTTTTTATTGCAATGTTTTGCATTTCCTTCCATAGATCTAGTCTATCTTTTTTATTATTTTTTGCATAAACCACAGATATTATTTCTTCTGTATTCGAATTAGTTTTAAAGTTAACTATTTGTTCTATGTCTTTTAATATTATAATGTCCATATAATTATGCCACATAATCCAGAGCTTACTATTCAAGTTTGCATACGCATTTTTAAACCCTAATTTTTCACTATATTTTTTAATTTGATCTTTCTGAACCATAGGTTCTGCTATAATTAATAAAGTAATTTTATATATTTTTATTAATTGTTTCAATATATTAATTGAAGGGTTATTTGCTACCCCTCTAATGTTCCAGAAGAGAGACCTATCCATTAATTACTGACTTTGCTTGGGATCTAATTGTGCATTTAGACTCGTAAGTCTTATTTAAATATTTTTTCATATTTCTTGGAGTCTTAGAGGTATTAGAAGAAGCATGCATAATTTCATTGTACTTCACCTGTTGCCCGAAAAGCATAGCCATTTTTTTGATATCTTACATTGCTTGATCTCTAGATAGCCTATCCCAATCTTCCTCGTAAATATCTAGATCATCTTTAATCTTTTCGATT
>JAREIK010001258.1:1233735-1323735 GCA_029783825.1 Sapria himalayana | reverse complement strand
CCTTTCCTCGTATGCTTCTGGTTTTTCCAGCCCTTCATAATCCTCAAAGCCCTTCCTAAAGCCTCTCGATTTGCTTTCTTCCCGTGAGTTCCATACCTCCAGAAAATATCCATTCCAGAAAGTGTTCTGTTCTATCTCTGCCAGTTTTGTACCATGCAGCCTTCATTTCTTATTTTCAACCTGCAGATACTTACACACACACACACACACACACACACCAACTGCCTTTCCCCCGATACTCATACACTCGCCCAAACTCCCCCAACACTCCCCTCCCCCCTTCCCCTACTACTCACCCCAGGCCTACTAACCCCCACCCTCGTAGCCCACCACTCTTACACAAACTCACACACCTCCCCATGCACTCCCCCACCCATCTAACCTTCTCCTTTCTTTTCGTTAACGTTGTGCCCCATCTCTATATCCTTTCTTCTGCTCACTCTAATGTAAGGGTATGCTAATTTATATAGTATTACCAATCCTTTATATCTGGGTGGTAAAGAATTATCATCATATTCTTGTGAGTCTTTTCTTTCTCCATCTTTTGCTAGCTTATATGCTAAAGCATTCACTTCTCTATAAATATGTAAGATCGTAGCATTTCGATCTTTCATCGGGCCTTTGATACTTTCGATTTCCTCTTCATATTTCCATAGCCCCAAATCTTTAGAAATCATTCCGACCAAACGGTTTGAATCTACCTAGACTTTTATATTTTTTAGATTTATTCTCTTACAGATTTGTAGTCCTCTGAGTAAGGCCTCTACCTCCACTTGCAAAGCCGAGCTGGACTGGCTCTTCATTCTAAAAGCTTTAATAATTCTCCCTTGAAAATCCCTAATCACTCCTCCTACTCGTGCAATTCCAGTGCTCCTCTTATAGCTTCCGTCCGTGTTTAAAGACACCCTCTAGAAGGTGGCTTCTCCCATATCACTTTTTTTAACTCCAGCCTCTTCTCTTTTTTAAGTGTTAAGCCCCATTTATTCTTAAGCTCATTAAAGGCCTCTATATTTTCTACCTTGACCGGGTTTATTGTTGATATGTTTGTGACTTCTTTTTTAATATCTATCAAAATCTCCTCAGATTTCATTTTTATGCCTTCAAATTTACTCTTATTTCTGGCTTTCCATATGCACCATATTGTAACTAGTGGGAGAATCTCCATTAGCCAACTGCACACTTTATTCCTAGATTTCCTCCCAAACCAACATTCTAATCTGGATTTTAGCTCTAGCTCTTCCTGTCTTGTGTCCTCGAGCTGGCTCCACACCTTCTTTGCCACTTTTCCATTTGAAAAAAGATGATTCGTATTTTCCACTGCAGAAAG
The DNA here is from genome assembly GCA_029783825.1 of Sapria himalayana. Taxonomy (NCBI): domain Eukaryota; kingdom Viridiplantae; phylum Streptophyta; class Magnoliopsida; order Malpighiales; family Rafflesiaceae; genus Sapria; species Sapria himalayana. The sequence goes on along the minus strand of JAREIK010001258.1, from coordinate 1,322,408 downwards.
ACAACACTCGCATCTCGATGCTAACTTTATGCCTTTTTTCTGAATATTTTGTCCACTGGAGTGGACTCTATCAAAGTCCTCCATGCGAATGTTTTAATTTTTTTGTGGCACATCTCATTTCCATATCCTATTTAGAATTAACTGTGGGGTCTTATTCTTTCTTACTAAGCTTTTGGCAGATTTAAAAGAGAAACTTCCTTGTGCATTTAAGGTGCACTTCCAGCCACTTCTGTTAAGCTTTGAGTGAGCTTCCACCAGCTCTTTTTGCTTATATATGGCTTTCCAAGTTGGAGATGCCTTTCATGCGTTTTTTAATTTCTCTCTATCCCCTCCATACTTTCCCCTCATGAACTTTGCCTAAAGGATTTCATTCTTTTTCAATCTCTACCATGCCTTACATGCTAATGAACCTGATGTGACTTTAAGGCTTGTATAACCAAGCCCTCCCTCCTCTTTTGGGCAGCAAAGTGTCTCCCATTTCTTCCAATGTAATTTTGATTTCCCTTCCTTCTTTCCCCACAAAAAATTTGTCATTTCTTTTTCAATCTTCTTTATGACTTCTCTTGGTGGTTGCAAGGCTGATAAAATAATTGCGACTGAGCTTTGCAGCACGTGCTTAATTAGTGTAATTCTCCCTCCCATGCTAAGCAGATCTTCCTTCCATCTTGCTATTTTCTTTCTCATCTTTTCTACCAGGAAACTTAAATATTCCTTTTTTAACCTACCCTCAAATATCGGACAGCCCAAGTACATTAACGCTTCTCTCTTTTCTATAAAACCCATAATATTCTTTACACTTTGAGCAACCCTATCCGGGGCTTTTGAAGCTAACATAAACTGACATTTTGATATGTTCAAGATTTGACCTGTTTCTACTTCTAAGATGTGCAAAAGATACATAAGGTTAATGAGGGACTGAGAACTGGCATTTGTAAAGATAATCACGTCATCTGCATATGCCAAACAACCAATGTGAAAAGTATTTTTGGGTTGCTTGAAAGCTAAAATTTTTCCTTCGAGCATACTCTTCTTTAAGTTCAGAAGAAAGATTTCTAGGTAGATATTAAAAAGATACGGAGAGAGCGGATCACCTTGTCTTAATCCTCTTACTAGCTTAAATTCTTCACTTTTCTGTCCATTAATTATGACCTTGACCCAAACACTGGATATACATCTGTATATTAGGTCAATCCAAAACTCTGAAAATCCCATCCTCCGCAATAAATAGCATAGAGTGGGTCATTCTACTCTGTCAAACGCTTTCGATAGGTCTAATTTTAGCATCACATTGTGGCCCCTATTCTTTTTACTAATGTCTCTCATTAATTCAGAAGCTAGGCTTATATTATCTGTTATTAATCTATTCTTTACAAAACCTGTTTGCTCCTATGAAATTATATTTGGTAAGATGTCCCTCAATCTGTTTTGCAAAAGTTTAGCTAGAATTTTATATGTAGCATTGCAGAGGCTAATCGGGCGATAGTCCTCGTATTTCTGTGGACTTTCCATCTTCAGAATGAACACGATATAAGAGCTTGCCCATTTTTTGAGATCTCTGCTCTAGCAAAGATCCATATGATAGCCTGGGTCAAGTCTTCCTTGATTATGTGCCAGCATATTTGAAAAAATGCATTATTCCAACCATCTTGTCCTGCTGCACTCTCTTTGTTCATACTAAAAACCGACACCCTTACTTCCTCCTCCTCTGGAAATATTTCTAGTTTGCAATTCTCTTCCTCAGTGACTTTCGGCTTGATTATATGCATCAAGCTGTTTCCTGTGTTATAGCTATTTTCACATAGGTGATTTTTTAAAAAATCTACTATATGAGCTTGTATCTCTCCCTCTTGTTCTACTCATTCTCCTTTCGAGCTTTTTATGCCTTTTATTCTGTGTTTTTTTGCTATAATTGTTGCCATCGTGTGAAAAAATCTCTTATTGTTGTCTCCCTCCTTGAGCCATTTTATTTTTGCCCTTTGTTTCCAAAAGATCTCCTCCATATTTAATCTCAATTTTAATTCAGCCTCCGCCTTACTCAATTCTTGCCTGGTCTCCTCCCTCTGGTGTCTCTCATAATCTATTTCGCACCTCTCTACTTTTTCTTCTGCCTGTATGATTCTAGCATTTATATTACCAAAACACTCCTTGTTCCACTTGCTTAATGTGAATTTTAACCTCCGCAGCTTAAATGCTAGGACTTGTAAGGGATTACCAGATGCATGCTCTTTCCACGATCTACTTACTACTGATTCAAAATCTCCATTCAAACCCCACATATTTTGGAATTTGAAACAATTAACCAGCCTAATTAATGCGTTACATGTAATCAGAATCGGGCTATGATCAGGACAAGTTCTGTTAAGATGCCTGATATTTGTATCCCCAGGCAATTATGTCCATTTTACATTAGACATGAATCTGTCCAGTCTTGCCCATATTGCTTTCTGCTTCTTCCAATTATTACACCAAGTGTATTTTGCTCCTAGATATTTTATTTCCATTAGGTTAGCATTCGTAATGGCCTCATTAAACTGAAGTATAGCCTCCGGGTCAGGCTGTCTTCCTCCCTTCTTCTCATCGCAATTCCTGATCACGTTAAAATCTCCCTCGATTATCCACGGTATGTCCTCGGATGCTGTCTCCGTCATATCCCACCACAAAATCTTCCTCTACACTTTAAAGTTTTTAGCATAAACAAAAGAGATAAGCATATCCGTGTAATATTTTATCTTTAAATGTATCATTTGTTCTGTATCTTTTATCACTGACCTTCTAATTTATTATCCCACATTACCCAAATTTTCTCATTAATGTTTACTATGGCCTTATCAAATCCCAAAAGCTTTTTATATTTATCTATATGTTCTCTGTCTACCATTGGTTCTGCCACAGCCACTAAAATAGGCTTATGGACTTTAATCAGTTTTTTTAATCTTCTTTGAGAGGGTGTATTTGCCACCCCTCTTATATTCCAGTATATGACTCTATCCATTAAACGCCGATCTTGCTTGGGCTCTCATCATGCATTTTGAAGCATATTTCATGTCTCTATAATTCTTCATATTTCTCTGTGGTTTTGCAGAGCTATGAGTGACCTTTTCTGAAACTTTAAAGTTTTTTCCGGACTTGAAGGCCATAATCTTTAACTCTTCTATTGCTTCCTCTTTCGTGTAGGCATCCCACTTAGTAATAGCTCTTTCTAGATCATCTTTTGGGGTCCTAATTTCCATCATGTTTGAAACCCTACTCTAGAATATATTACTGCGGCTTTTCGTTTCTGCTTCATCTTCAAAAAACTCCAATAAATCATCTTCTATCCAGTCAAGGTTTTCTTCTAGCCTCCTTCTAGCCTTCATTTGCATGTTTTTTTTGCCTTCCTCATATGTTCTAGATTTGCTACTGAGGCTAAAGCGGCCTCCTCCTCTGCAGTAAACCTTTTTGGAGGAGTCTCTCCATTCGGGAGAGACTCCCCCTCACTTAAAATCTCTTCATTTTCTACTAGCTTGCTATTAACTATGTCAATCCCCCCCCCCCCAACCTCTCCTCACCCTCTTGCCTCTGCTCTTCCATCTGTGGGGAGGACATTCTGTCCAGACCTTTAAGTGCCTCACTTGAGACATCCCTCCCTTGCCCAGCTAAATATCCATCACTGCCCATTTCCTGTCCCCTTTGCCCCCTGCTCTCTGTATATGACTCTTCCCCACACTCTCTTCTGTAAGCCTCCCCATTATTATTTTGTCTCTGCTTCTTAACCCATCTAAGCTTACTTTTATCTCTTTCGGTTTCAGCTAATTCCTCACCCTTTTTCTTGCCCATCAAGCATTCCTCTTCTCCATGTCCCACTCTACAACACCTCCTACAGTAGCTGGGACACATCTCGGGAATCATGGGTTGCCAAAAACCATGCCCCTCTTCACTGCCCACCCAGATCTTCCGAGGAGGTAGTGAGAGAAGGTTTGTTTCAATGCAAACTCGAGCAACCTGAGGCATTCTCATTGAGGCAGTAGCCTCATCCATCATTATCGGCCTTCCCACACACGAAGCTATAGAGAGTAGAGCTGGTTTGTAGAAGAAATGAAGAGGTAGGTTAGGCAGAGAAAACCATACCGGGGCTATAGGAGGCTCCTCTAGTGGATTGAAGTCCATCGTCAACTTAAACACCCTCATCGGGAAGCCTTTGACTTGCCACTGACCTCGCATCCATATTCTGTTGAAATCGGCCTCCATTGTGTGTTGCAGAAACACATGCTTTGAGTCGAAAACCCCTATCTTGGTAGCTCCTTTTAGCTTTAGAGAGGTAAGGAAATCTTGAATATCTATTACGCGCGGCTTACCATGTGAGAATTTGGCTATCAAAGTGAATTTGAAAGGAGCTACCATAGTGTCGAGCTCGGCCGAGGAGAAGATGACCGACAGAAAACCATTTTTGTTTCCGTAAGTGGGCAAGGAAGGCACGGGCTCTTGAATTATGGATGCAAATGACTTCTTATTAAATAAGAAGTCATTTTGGCCCATTTTTAGAGCTTGAAAAGAGCTTTTTGGCCGAGAATGGAGATTTCTCTCTAGGGTTGAGCTTTCTCTCTCTAGAAAGTGAGAGCGAAAATTTTAAAAAAAACCGCAAATGAAAATTTCTTCTTCTTCTTCTTCTACTTCGATTACTTTTATTATTCTTCATTTTCTTCAACTTCTTCTTCTTCTTTAGCTTATTCTACTACTACTTCTTCTTCTTCTATTTCTTCTTATACTTCTTATTCTTCTTCTACGTCTTCTTCTTCTTCTACTTTTTCTTCTTCTTCTTTATCTTCTTCTTCTTCTTTATCCTCTTATTCTTCTTCTTCTGATGCTACTTCTTCTTCTTCTTCTTTTTTTTTTCTTCTTCTTCTTCTTTTGCTGTTGCTTCTTCTTCTTCTTCTTCTTTTACTTCTTCTACTTCTTCTTATTCTCCTTCTACTTTTTTTTCCTCTTATTATTATTATTATTATTCTTCTTCTTCTACTACTACTACTACTACTACTTCTTCTTCTTCTTGTTCTTCTTCTTCTGCTTCTTCTTCTTCTGCGACTTCTTCTTCTTCTTCTTATTCTTCTTCTTTTTCTTCTTCTACTTTTGTTCTTCTTCTTCTTCTTCTACTTCTTCTACTTCTTCATCTTATTATTATTATTATTCTTCTTCTTCTTCTTATTCTTATTCTTCTTCTTATTCTTCTTCTTCTTCTGCTTCTACGACTACTACTACTACTACTTCTTCTTTTTATTTTTCTTCTTCTTATTCATCATCATCATCATCATAATCATAATCATCTTCTTATTAATCTTCTTCAGCTCTTCTTCTTCTTATTTATCATCATCATCATCTTCTTCTTCTTATTCTTCTACTTCTTCTTATACTTATGATTCTTCTTCTTATGCTTCTGCTTCTTCTTCTTCTTCTTCTTCAGCTCATTCTTCATCTTTTTCTTTTCTTCTTCTTCTTCTCCTTCTACTTTTTCTTCTTCTTCTTCTTCTCCTACTACTACTACAACTTCTTCTTATTCTTCTTATTCTACTACTACTATTACTTCTTATTCTTCTACTTCTTGTGCTTCTTCTTCTTCGGCTTCTTCTTCATCATTTGCTTCTTCTTTTTCTTTTTCTATGCTTCTTCTTCAACTACTACTACTACTTAGTATTATTATTATTATTATTATTATTATTATTATTATTATTATTATTCTTCTGCTTTATTTTTTTTTTTCTTCTTCTTTATTTTCTTCTTCTTCTACTACTACAACTACTTCTTCTTCTTCTTTTTATTCCTCTTTTTCTGCGTCTTCTTCTTCTTCTTTACTATCATCATCATCATCATCTCATCTTCTTCTTCTTCTTCTTTTTATTTTTCTTATTCTGCTTCTGCTGCTGCTACTGCTGCTACTACTACTACTTCTTCTTCTTCTATGCTTCTTCTTCTTCTACTACTTCTTATTCTTCTTGTGCTTCTTCTTCTTTTGCTTCTTCTTATTCTTCTTATGCAACTTTTTATTCGTCATCTTCTTCTTCTTCTTTATTTATCTTTTCTTCTTCTACTTCTTTTTCTTCTTTGTCTTCTTCTTCTTCTTCATATGCTTCTTCTTATTTTGCTTATTCTTATTCTTTTTTTTCTTCTTATTGTTATTATTCTTCTTATTTCCTCATCCTCTTCTTCTTCTTCATCTCTTCTTTTTCTCCTTCTTTCTTTTCTTTTTTCTTCATGTTCTTCTTCTTCTTCTTCTTCCCCCTCTTCTTCTTTTTATCATCATCATCATCATCATCATCATCATCATCATCATCATCATCATCTTTTTCTTCTTCTTCTTCTTCTTCTTCTTTCTTCATCATTATTCTTCCTCCTCCTCCTCCTCCTCTTCTTCTTCTTCTTTCTTCTTCTTCTTCTTCTTTATTCTTCTTCTTTTATTCTTTCTTCTTCTTCTTCTTCTTCTTCTTCTGCTTCTTTTTCTTTTTCTTTTTCTTCTTTTTTTTCTTTCTTCATCTTTTGAATCTTCTTCTTCTTTTTCTTTTTCTTTTGCTTCTTCTTCTCTGCTTCTTCTTCTTTTTCTTCTGCTTCTTCTTCTCTGCTTCTTCTTCTTCTTTTGCTTCTTTTTCTTATTCTTCTTCTTTTACTTCTGCTTCATCATCATCATCATCATCATCTTCTTCTTTTTCTACTTCTTTTTTATTTTGTTCTTCTATACATCTTCTTCTTCTACCTTTTCTTCTTCTTCCTATTCTACTACTACTATTTTTTCTACTTCTATTTCTGCTTCTTCTTCTTATTCTTCTTCATCTTATTCTGATGCTACTACTACCTCTTCTTCTTCTTCTTATTCTGCTGTTGCTTCTTCTTCTTCTTTTCCTATGCTTCTTCTTCTTCTTCTGCTACTTCTTCTTCTTCTTCTTCTTCTTCTTCTGCTTCTTCTTCTTCTTCTTCTTCTTCTTCTTCTTCTTCTTCTTCTGCTTCTTCTTCTTCTTCTTCTTCTTCTTCTACTGTTGCTTTTACTTCTTCTTCATCTTCTTCTTCTTTTTCTTCTTTTTCTTATACTTCTCATTCTTATTCTGCTTCTTCCTTTTTTTTCTTTTTTTATAAATATTGTTTATTAATTATATCCATCTCTTCTGGAGGAGGAATACCATTTGTACAATCTACATCTACCATTCTCCCTTTTACACCCTTTCCTAAAATTAAGTATATATAACTTGAAGTAAATTAACTTTATGCATTTTTCATATATCCTATACTCTTGTGCTTTTTGCTTTTGATTATCTTTGCTGTATTTTTAGATTAATCCTTCTCCATGTTTTCTGACTGATGAGATCTTTAATAGGTTTTTGTCTTGAAGCACATCTCCTATGTTTTCTTATTTAGATTTCCTTTCATGCTTTTTTCTTATGCTTTCTGCAAATCTTCTCCATCTGACAACTTTGTATGCAGTTTTCCACTTAATATGCTATATAAATTATTCTGCATGAGATAAATGAGTCATCTTCTATGAGATTAGAGAAAGGAACCATTTCCCCCCATCCCTTGCGAATTTCAACAAAATCAACAAGCTTATTTCCCTTTGTTTTCATTGCTTGTGATCTTTAAATATTAGAATGATAATGTTCCAGCTCTCCTTTTATATTCCTGCCATCTTTGAGCAGAGCTTTCCCTTTCATGCATTTCTTACATACTTTACCAAGCCTTGTAGTTGCTTGTTTGACTACATGACACTTATAACACAGACTCTTGTTCGACTACATGATTATAACACAGACTTTCAGCCTCATTAAAACACAGCCCCATTTAACACAGACTCCAACCCCAATAAAAAAAGCTTACACACAAACTTCAAGACCAATATACATAGACAGACCCATTATTATACTTCAAATGCTGATTCTGTCCAGCTTTGTTTATTCTGTTTCTTCTTCTTTTTCTTATTCTTCGGCTTCTTCTTCTTCTTCTTATTCTTCTTCTGTTTACACTACTACTACTACTTCTTCTTTTTGCACTACTTCTTCTTATTCTCCTTGTTGTTCTACTACTACTTCTTCTTTTTATTCTTATGCATCTTCTTCTTCTTCTTCTTCTTCTTTCTTCTTCTTTGTCTTCTTCTTCTTCTTCTTCTTATGTTTCTTCTTCTTCTTCTTTTTTTTAAAGGATATTTTATTATTAATTATTACCTTCACTTTTGGCGGAGGAATACCATTTTTACAAGCTAGTTCTACCCTTATCCCTTTTACACCCACTTTAAAACCTAATCTAGAAATTCTAGATTAAAAAGTACATTTCATATCCTTCTACTAACGGTCTCTTGGCCGATCAATAACAGTCAAGAAAATAATTCAAACAATGTGTAAGTAAGAGCAGCCTCTTGACCGAATCAAAGCAGAAATACTAGTTCCTTCCTCTCTAGCTTTGTCCAGCCTGCTTTCCTTTTTGTTAACCTATGCTGATTCTGTGAGACCTCCTTATTACAGCTTGACTTAACCTAAAAAGAAAACCAACCAAAAAGAGGCCTACCAAGCAATAAAAAAATTACAAACTCTCTCTTTATTCAACTTCCCTCAGGTTCTCTAATCCCCCTGCCGGCAAGCAATAAAACACACTGCCGATCAATAACAGTCAAAACACAATGTGTAAGTAAGGCCGATCATGACAGTCAATAAAACACACTACTTCTCTTGGCCGAATCGAAGCAGAATACTAGTTCCTTCCCTCTCTAGCTTTGTCTAGCATGCTTTCCTTTTTGTTAACCTATGCTAGTTCTGTGAGACCTCCTTATTACAGCTTGACTTAACCTGAAAAGAAAACCAACCAAAAAGAGGCCTACCAAGCAATAAAAAATTACAAACTCTCTCCTTATTCAACTTCCCTCAGGTTCTCTAATCCCCCTGCCGGCTGCAAGAGAAAAAAGAGAAAATGACAAACATTAAAAAATTTCTTAGTTAATAAATTCAGCCCTTTCTAGGGCTTGCTCAGCCCTTTATCAGGCTTGTAGTTTCTTGATTAATCTTGCTCTTTTATGGGTAGAGAATCAAAATTGAGTGCGACAGCTCCCATGAGATAAACTCGGCACTGATGATAAGTCTCTTGACTAATCAATGCACTTGCTCATCCGTAACTGCAGAATAATTCACAGAACTAGCCATATCCTTCTCTATTAGCCGAATCAATGCAGAATACTGGTTCCTTCCCGCTTTGTCCAGCCTGCTTGACTTTTTGTTAACCTCTGCTAGTTCTGTGAAACCTCCTTATTACAGCTTGACTTAACCTGAAAAGAAAACCAACCAAAAAAAGGCCTACCAAGCAATAAAAAATTACAAACTCTCTCCTTATTCAACTTCCCTCAGATTCTCTAATTCCCCTGCCAGTCTGATAAGTCTCTAGGTTAATCAATGCACTTGCTCATCTGTAACTGCAGTAACTACGAGATAGATTACAGTCGTAGTTGACATTATTGCACATAACAGATTCCAGTGAAAAATGATATTTCTAATCACTATCTCCAAGCCAATTCCTTCAAACAATCATTCCTATCGTTTCTAACTCTGTCCAGGCTATTTTGTTTTAGTTAAACCTTTGCAAGGGCCTTGCTAAAGCTTAACTTAGCCTGAGAAATCCAACCAAAGCAAAACCAAACAATAAAATTACAAAATACTTCTTATCCAGCTTCCCTCGGAGCAGGGAAGCTATCTCTTTCTACTTTTATCTCCTGCCAACTGCAAAAAACACTAAAAAATTTATTAGTCAGCCCTTTAACGGGCTTAAAACAAAAACCTCCCCTCCTCCCCCCCCCTTTTCAAATTAATTCATGTTTTTTTTGAAGCCTAATATATGGAAATGCAATTTTATCTAATCTTATTAATCCTTTGAATTTTCCAGGTATATTCTCCCCTCTAAATTCTTGTGATCCTTTTTTCATTCCTTCTTCCGCTAATCTATCTGCAATCATGTTTGCTTCCCTATAAATATGCTTAATCTCACCTTTTATTTCTCTTAGAATGCTTCTAATGTTATCAATCTCTTCTTCAAATTGCCATAAATATATCTTTCCCTATACTAGGTCCACTAATATTTTTGAATCCACCTGTGCTTGAACCTTTTGGTAATTATTAGATTTACAAATTTGCAACCCCTTTAGTAGGGCTATAATTTCTGCTTGCAAGGCAGAAGATGCTATATCTCTTGATGTGAACGCTTTCAGTACCTCGCCTTCCGCATTTCTTATTAAACCTCCTCCACCAGCTTCTCCCATTTCTCTTTTAAAGCTTCCATCAGTATTTAGTGTGAGACTGCCCTGCTCATGTTTATTCCAGTTAACTATTTTCATAATTGGCATTTTTCTTGCTATTGTTGCGAGGTGCCATTCTTTTATTTTTATTATATCTTCCTCTTTTTTCCTGTTTTCCACTTTTATTGGATTACAAGCCATAATAAAAGCACTCTCTTTTTTAATTTCTTCCAAAATGACATTATGTTCCATTTTTACATTATCATATCTACTTCTGTTTCTAGCTTTCCATATGCACCATAACACTATATGCGGAATATAACTTCTAATCCATTTTAAGATATTATTCTTTGTTTGTTTTTCTGACCAGTTTTCTAGCCTATTTCTTAAATTAACTGTACTTCTTTCAATATTAGCTTCAATTTCTAGTTTATTCCACACTTTTATAGCTATTTTACCCTTAGAAAATAGGTGATCTGAGCTCTCTATGTCTTGATGGCAACATTCACATCTTGATGCTAGTTTTATGCCATTTTTCTGAATGTTCGCTTCTAGGGGAACAATGTTTGACATGATTTTCCATGATAAAACATTAACTTTTTGAGGCAAATCTTTTTTCTAGAGTAATTTAAATTGTAAGGGTTTTTTGCTTCTTACTAGCTCCTTGGCACTTTTTAATGTAAAATTTCCGTTTGGATTTAAAGTCCATTTCCACCCACTTTTCGTTAATATTGTATGCTTTTCCACGCTGCTTTGTTGTTCGCGCATCATTTTCCAGCTTCTAGATGCTTTTTTTATGTTTTTAAAAGCATTGTTTCCTAACCCATATTTAGCTTTTACAAATGCCGTCCAGATATTTTTATCTGATTTTATTCCCCACCAATTCTTACATGCCCACGCTTTGGATATATCTTTTAGGCTAATCAAACCTAAACCTCCCTCCTCTTTTGGGTAACATAAATCTCTCCATTTTTTCCAGTGCAGCTTATTCTTCCCTTCTCTTTTACCCCATAAAAAATTAGCCATTTCTCTTTCTAGTTTTTAATGGTTATATTTGGGGGTTGTGCCATCATTAGTATATGTATTAATGAACTATGTAGCACATGGGTAATTAGTGTGATTCTTCCTGCCATGTTTAATAAGTTTTCTTTCCAGCCGGCAATTTTATTCTTTATTTTATCCAGTAAAAATGTAAAATATTCCTCTTTTACTCTTCCTTCGTAAATTGGGCATCCCAAATACATTAGTGCTCCTTTACACTGTGCAAAACCTGTGACCCTTTTAATTTTCAGGGCAATGTTTTCTGGTGTTTTGGTTGCTATCAGAAATTGACATTTATTCTTATTAAGCTTTTGACATGTTTCTTCTTCTAGTATTTGTATAAGCTCCATCAAGTTTTCCATTGATTTGCTGCTGGCATTTGTAAATATGATCACGTCATCAGCGTATGCCAAGCAGCATATTAATGGCGTATCTTTGGGCTGTTTGTAGGCTAAGATGTTGCCATTTCTAACTTTCTCGTTTAAGTTTACTATAAAAAGATCTAAATAAATATTAAACAAAGAAGGGGACAATGGGTCCCCTTGCCTGAGACCTCTGGTTGGTTTAAATTCTTCACCTTCCTGGCCATTTATAAGAATTTTAATCCAAGCACTAGATATACATCTATATATAATATTTATCCAAAATTCTGAAAACCCCATTTTTCTCATTATATAGCAAAGTATATTCCATTCTACTTTATCAAATGCCTTAGCTAGATCTAGTTTCATGATTACATTATGACCCCTGACCTTAGTCCCTATATCTCTTATCATTTCCGATGTTAAATTAATGTTTTTAGTTATTAGCCTATTTTTAACAAAACCTGCTTGTTCCGGCTCTATTATGTTTGGTAATATTTTGCTCAATCGTTCCTGTAACAATTTGGCTAATATTTTATATATGGTATTACATAAACTGATTGGCCTGTAATCTTCTCCTTTTTGAGGATTTGTTTTCTTAGGTATCAAAACTATGTATGAGCTGGACCATGTTTTTGAGATTTCCGCAACCGCGAATATCCAGTTGATAGCTTCTAGAACATCTTTTTTGATTATATTCTAGCTTCGCTGGAAAAATGCATTATTCCAGCCGTCTGGTCCTGCTGCACTATCTTTATTTGCATTAAAAACTGCATTCTTCACTTCTTCTTCCGTAGGAAATTCTGCTAGCATTTTGTTATCTTCTTGCGTGACATTTCTTTTAATTTTCTCCATTAGTGTGTAATTTCTATTTGTATTTATCCCGCTTAAATGTTTTTTAAAATATTCTTCTAATTCAATTTTAATATCTTCCTCCTTTTCAACCCACTCTCCGTTAGCTTTTTTAAGACCTTTTATTCCTAATCTTTGCGACTTAATTTTTGCCATTGTATAGAAAAATTTCATATTTTTATCTCCATCCTTCAACCATTTAACCTTCGCTCTCTATTTCCAGTAAATTTCTTCCATGTGCATTCTTAGTTTTAATTCAGCTTTAGCTTTATTAACTTCTGTTCTGGTTTTTTTATTTTGTATATTTTCATATTCTTTCTCTATTGTTATGGCTCTCTGCTCTGCCTCTTGAATTTTCATAGCCACATTGCCAAATACTTCTTTATTCCATTTATTAAGAGCAGATCGTAATGCTCTCAGTTTTTGACCCAATCTCTGCATGGGGTTACCCGGAATCAGTTTTTCCCATGTATTTTTAACTATAGACTCAAAATCCTTGTGTAAGCCCCACATATTTTGGTATATGAAGGCCTTCTGGCTTACCTTCTTTTTTCGAAGACTTACCAGGAGCGGGCTGTGATCTGAGCAAGTTCTGCTTAAATGCTGTACTTTAACTTCCCCCATAACATCTAACCATTTTGTATTAAGTAACACTCGATCAAGTCTAGACCATATCATTTTCTTATTCTTCTAGTTATTACACCAAGTGTAATTTGTACCTAGGTATTCAACCTCCATTAAACTTGCATTTGCAATAGCCTCATTGAATTGAGTCATTGCTCCCGGATTTGGTGTCCTGCCTCCCTTCTTTTCCGATGGGCTTCTAATTGTGTTGAAATCTCCTTCTATAATCCATGGGGATTTTGTGAGTGCTATTTTTCCCATTTCCTGCCAGAGCGTTTACATTTTTTCTTTTACATTACTAGCATAAACCGCTGAAAAAATAATCTCTGGTTGTTTAGCCATTTTAAAGTTTATTATTTGATCATTTTCTAATAAAATTTCAATGTCTATGGGGCTATTCCACATAATCCATAATTTACTATTGTGATTCGAGAAGGCCTTTTGCATGCCTATCCTCATCCTGTAATTCTCTATCTGATCTTTAGTTACCATTGGTTCAGCTAAAATTAATATTTTTAATTTATATATTTTAATTAAATTTCTAATTCTGTTTATTGTAGGAGCGTTCGCTACTCCTCTTATATTCCAATATAAACTATTCATAATAAAGTGTACTTGGCTTGCGCTCTAGTAGTACATTTCGATTCATATTTCGAGTTAGTATATTTTTTCGTGTTTCTTGTAGCCTTACTAGTACTCGGTGGGGCTTGCTCTATCTTCATTATTTTATTTATCTTTTCCAAGCTCTTATTTAATTTCATGATTTCTTCTAATGCTTTTTTCCTGTCTTTTGGTGCATGGCTGATTTTCTGCATTTTAAGCCATAAATCATCCTTTGGTGCTTTCAGGACTAAATTGTATTCTTCATCGGTGCTGCTGGACAGTGGCCAGCTTTTAGCTTCTATTTCCTCTTCAGAAAGAAAGTCATCCTCATCCCAATCATGCTGGTCTATATGTTTTAGTAACTGTTCTTTCTTCCTTTTATGTATTGTTTTTTTCCTCCCTAGCCTTTCTACTTCTTCCACCTCCCTTGGTATTTTATCTAGCCATTTTCTGATCTCCTCTATATTGTTGTTATTATCTCTCAGCTCTATCCTTCTCTCCTCTCTTCCTAGCTCTTCCCTATTCCTCAACTCATCTCTATCCTTATTCTTTATTTTTTCTTTTTCTCTCCCCTCGATAGATTTCTCATTTGCCCGTTCTCCCTCTTTCTCCTCCTGTTCTGGCTTTTTTTCTTCCTCACGGCTCTCCTCTACCTCGCCCTTCCTGTAATCTTTTTTTACCCATTCCTTCACCTGGATTTTCCTCATGTTTGTTAGCATGCAAGCCTCCTCTGCATGACCCATTTTAAAGCAATTTAAACAATACATTGGCATGTTTTCTGGAACTATATACTGCCAGAAGCCCTGCTTTAAATCATTGCCAACCCATATTTTTTTTGGAGGAGACTTTTTGCAGTTAACCTCGATGAGAATTCTGGCTGCACTTGGTCTTGTCATAAAAGCCGTGGCCTCATCAATCAGCCACGGTTTACCCACGCATAATGCTATAGAATAAAGAAAATGTTTGCTAAATAAATGTAATGGAAGCTTAGGCAGTGTGAACCAAACCAGGGCATTTGCAGGCTCCACGGATGGTGAGAAATCGGGCGACCATTTGAGAATGCGCATGGGATATCCAGCCACGCTCCACTGCCCTCTAATCCATAACCTCATGAAGTCGTCTTCTTCCTTGAGTTGAAAAATGATGTGCTTCCCGTCGTATATGGCTATTTTAACAACTTGCCGTAGCTTTAGTGAAGCGATAAAAGCATAAATTTCTTCATAACTCGGCTTGCCATGGGAGAACTTCCCGATTAATGTAAACTTGAAATGTTCCTCAAGCTTTTGGAACTCTTCTTCGGTAAGTAACACGGCAGGAGACTCCTCTTTAGCGTCAAAAGTTGGGGACAGAATCACGGTACCCTTAGCGATTGAACTGAGTGATTTTTTGTTGAACAGAAGATCCGAATCATCCATTTTTTTTAACCTTGAGCTCAGAAACACAGAAAAAAAGAAACACAGAAAAACGCAAGAGGAAACAAGGATTCCGGCTTTACAAATTTAACAAATTTAACATACCATAGCAGTTCACTAAGCAGTTTACTTGATATTTCACCTAACTATGCACATTAACAGTTTTCCCAAAATATTCGCAAGATGAAAATGTTATAGAAAATGCGAGAGAAGTTAAATCAAACAGCAATATACGAAGCAATTCACATAACAGTTAATTTAATGTAAAACGCGAGAGAGAAATCTAGAGGAAACCGCAGGAGATTTTTCGCCGAATTATCGCCGAATTTTCGTCCAGCAAGGGTTTTCGCCGAGAGCGTTTTCGCGTTTTTCTTATCTATATTTTTTTCTTCTTCTTCTACTTCTACTTCTTCTTATTCTAATGGTTCTTCTTTTTTTTTTCTTCTTCTACTTCTTCTTCTTATCCTACTTTTCTTCTTCTTCTTCTTCTTTTTCTTCTTATGCTTCTGCTTCTTTTTCTTCTTTTTCTTCTACTACTATGATTACTTCTTCTTCTACTTTTTTCTTCTTTTTCTTTTTCTTTTTCTTCTTCTCCTTCTTCTACTTCAACTTCTTCTTCTTCTTCTTCTTCTTCTTCTTCTTCTTTTTCTTTTTCTTGTTATTATGCTACTTCTTCTGCTTCTTTTGTTGTTGCTTCTTCTTCTTCTTTTACTGTTGCTTCTTCTTCTTCTTTTACTGTTTCTTCTTCTTCTTCTTCTTCTTTTGCTGTTGCTTCTTCTTCTTCTTCTTATTCTGCTTCTACTTATTATTATTATTATTATTATTATTCTACTTCTCCTGCTTATCATCTTCTTTTTCTTCTTATCCTTCATCTTCTGCTTCATCATCATCATCTTCTTGTTCTTCTTCAACTGTTTATTCTTCTTCTACTACTTATTTTTTTTTTTTCTTCTTCTTCTTCTTCTTCTGCTTCATCATTATCTTATTATGATGATGATGATTATTATTATTATTATTATTATTATTCTACTACTACTACTACTTCTTCTTCTTCTTCTTCTTCTTCTTCTTTTTCTTCTTCTTTTTTCTTATTTTTTTTCTTATTCATCATCATCATCATCATCTTCTTCTTATTCTTCTTCTGCTGCTTCTTCTTCTTCTTAATCATCATCATCTTCTTATTCTTCTTCTGCTGCTTCTTCTTCTTCTTAATAATCATCATCATCATCATCATCATCTCTTCTACTTCTTATTATTCTTCTTCTGCTGCTTCTTATTCTTCTACTTCTTCTTATTCTTCCTCTGCTTCTTCTTCTTCTTCTTCTTCTCCTTCTTCTTCTTTTTTGAAAGGTTTCTTTTATTATTAATAACCCTCTCTTTTAGCGGAGGAATACTATTTTTACAATCTACATCTATCCTTAACCCTCTTACACCCTTCCTAAACCTTAACCCACAAAATAAAACTTAAGTTTCAGTCTTCTTTATCAAACCTTTTTAATTACAGCATATTTCTATTGTTAAGTTGAATCCATGTAAGCTAATTAATTGGCTTGCATTGTCGTGCCTTCTCTAGCCTTGAGTATTTACTAATGATTCTGCCCAGCCCTCTACCAAGCTTGTAATAACTATGGCACACACTCTTTGTCTCCAGCCCATGTATTTTATTTTCAGCCTGACACGACTCCTAACATTCACATATTTTTCGTATCTTCGTCAGCTTCATTTCTATTTTCATGCTCCAATAACAAGACTTGCAATACAATGAACAAACGAGCAACCTATACTGTCTAACCTTCCTAACTAACTCGAGCCTCTCTACCCCATGTCCCATCCACTTACAATTCCCTTGTAGACTCTTGCGCAATCACGTTTTAATAGACTCCCGACCGACAATAATACAAACTTCCAAAATTTTAACAACAATCATGAAATATTCTTCCAGCATATCTCCCATATTTGTGTGCATCATATTTTCGCGCTCTTTGCCACACCTCTAACTCTATCTCTTTGCCACACCTCTAACTCTATCTCTTTGCCACACCTCTACCTCTATCTCTTTGCCATGACTTTGTACTTAGTAGATACACTGGCTTTCATGATTTGTAGCACAGCTTTTTCTCAGATGACAGAACAAGCAAGCTATCTGTATAACTCATTAATTTCTTGTTAAAAATTTACTTAATTAAAACAAAGTAAACAAAACCAACAACAATCCAAAATAATATGGTATCATTCATTATACACCCCTCCAAACCAGGGTGATGCATGTTTCTCTAGTCTGCATTCTGTAAGCGAGTTATACTACTCTGCTTACTGCCTGCACAGTATATTAGTGTTCACCCCATAGGGCCGGGGTGATTCAAAAAATCTGTGTTCCTTGCTAATCTGCCTCTAAACAAAACCGTACAGTAGCACAATTATATCTAATAAAACACACAATCGTATTGGTCTCCACTCAGGACCAGGGAGTATAATTTTAAAATAAGCAAAATAACCCAAAATTCGAAACCATTCCCATTAAACCTACCAATTTTACCAACCCAGATCATAGTCCCCCCCTCAGGACTAGGGTGACTCTGTGTGTGTGCCTTCCTCATCATTTTAGAATGTATAATGCCTGCAAAAAACTAGTAAGAAAAATAAAATTAATGCCACCACCTAGCTTAAGCCTTATTTCTAATTTAACCTTTCATGATTTTATTTTTTATTTATTCTAATATATGGGTAACCTATTTTATCTAAATTAATTATTCCTCTATACCTAACCGGGATGTTCTTTTCTTGGAAATCCTGCCGGCCTTTCCTGCACCTTCCTCAGCTAGTTTATCAGCTAACGCATTAGCCTCTCTAAATATATGTTTTATATCTCCTTTCAACTCTATTAGTAATTTTTTTTTATCAATTTCCATTTCAAACTTCCATAATTGTATTTTACTTGTCACTAATGTCCACCAATAGACTCAAGTCTACTTACACTTGCACATTTAAATAGTTGTTTTCTTTACAAATTTGCAAGCCCTTATGCAAGGTGATAATTTCTGAATGTAATGCTGAAAAAGCTATTTCTCTTATTGCAAAGGCTTTCATTACCCCCACCTACCTCATTTCTTATCGCTCCTCCACCCCCTGCCATTCCCATGTCTCTTTTGAAACTCTCATCCGTGTTAAGCACAAAAGTACATCGTGGGGGCTTTTCCCAGCTGGTTATTTTTATTACTGGCAATTTTTTTTCAAAAGTTACTAGACTTCATTCCTTTATCTAGTTCTTCTTCTAATCCTAATTGGGCTGCAAACAAAGATAAATGAGATTTCCCTCCTAATCTTTTATATGATAGAATTAACATTCATTTGTCTACCCTAAAATCTGCTACCATTTCTAGCCTTCCACAAGCACAAAACTACTACATGCGATACGTATTCTCTTAACCATTTAAGAATCTTATTTTCTGTATGCTTATTTTCCCAGCTTTTTAATCTCTCTTTAAGACTACATATATGTTCTTCTATTTCTGCCACTTTTTCTAAATTATTCTAAATCTTTTTAGCTATTTTTTCCATTGAAAATAAATGATCAGTGATTTCTATATCTTGTTGGCAACATTCACAGCACGATGCAAATCTTATGCATTTCTTCTGTATATTTACGTCCACATGGGTGGCATTAAAGAGTAGTTTCCTCATGAAGAAATTTATTTTTTGCGGAATCTTTTTTTACCCATATCTTTTCAAAAATTTCTAAGTGTGCTTTCCTATTTCTAACCAAGTGCTTCACACTACTTAATGTTTCATATGGGGTCAAGGACCATTTCCACCCATTATTAGTTAATATTGAGTGTTTTCCAACTATGCTTTGTTGCTTGCGCATTACTTTCCAAATATTTGATGCCTTTTTTAGATCTTTAAGCACCTTATTTCTTAGTCGATATCTAGCCTTTATATATGCTGCCCAAAGGCTGTTCTTTTTCTTCAGTCTCCATCAGTTTTTACAAGCCCAAGCATTGGGCGTATCATTTAAGCTGGTGAAGCCTAAAATTTTTCCTCCTTTGGATAGCATAATTCTTTCCATTTTATCTAGTGCAGCTTATTTTAATCTTCTTTTTTACCCCATAAGAAATTGGGCACTTCTCTTCTAACTTGTTTATAATAATTTTTGGTGGCCTAATTGCCATTAAAATGTGAGTTTATGAGCTTTCTAACACGTACGTGATTAATGTAATTCTTCCCAGCATGCTTAGCATGTCCTCTTTCCAGCCCACAATCTTTTGTTTCATTTTTTCTACTAGGAAGATTATATATTGTTCTTTTACCCTTCCTTCATAAATTGGGTAGCATAAATGGATTAATGCTCCTTTTTCTTGTGTGAAACCCATAACTCTTTTAATTCTATGAGCTTTATTTTCTGATGCTCTTTTGCTGTGATACATTGGCATTTATTTTTATTCAACTTTTGTCCTGTTTCTTCTTCTAGTGTTTGCATGAGTCTCATGAGATTTCTCAAGGATCTACTACTATAATTTGTGAAAATAATTACATCATCTGCATATGCCAAGCAACTCACCATCGGTGTCTGTCTTGGTTGCTTAAAAGCTAAAATATTACCCATTCTTATTTTTTTTATAGTTAACAATAAATAACTCTAGGTATAAATTAAATAATGATGGGGAGAGTGGGTTGCCTTGCCTGAGACCTCTCGATGGTTTGAATTCATCACCTGCCTGATCGTTAATAAGAATCTTTACCTATAAGCTAGAAATATATCTATACATTAGATCTATCTAATATTCAAAAAAACGCATTCTTCTCATAATATAGCACAGGGTATCCCACTCAACTCTATCAAAAAGCTTTTGATAGGTCCAATTTGAGAATTACGTTATTTCCTCTTACTTTAGCCCCTATTTCTCTTATCATTTCCGAAGCGAGATTGATGTTTTCCATCATCAACCTATTCTTGACGAAGCCTGCTTGCTCTATTGAAATAATATTTGGAAGAACTCTACTCAACCTATTTTGGAGTATTTTTGCTAATATTTTAAATATCAAATTACATAAACTTATCGGCATAAAATCTTATCCTCTTTGTGGATTTGCTTTCTTGGGAATTAATACAATGTAAGAAATTGCCCATACTTTAGTAATTTCTATGCCCACAAAGATCCAGGCGATTGCTCTGGTTAGGTCTTTTTTAATGATAAGCCAGCTACGTTGAAAGAATCCATTGCTCCAACCATCTGGTCCTGGGGCACTGTCTTTGTTTGCGCCAAATACTGTCTCTTTTACCTCTTCATCTCTAGGGATTTCTTCTAGCATTTTATTATCATCTTTCGTAACTTTCTCTCTAACTTATCTATTTATGTGTACCCACTAGGTCAATTTGAATCACATAAATGACTTTTAAAAAAATTTTCTAATTCATACCTTATTTCTTCTTCCTTATCTATCCATACCCCCTTAGTGTTCCTTAGCCTTTTTATTTTAAGCCTCATATTTTTTATTTTTGCCATAATATTGAAAAAATTAGTATTTTTATCTCCATCTTTTAGCCATTTAATCCTCAATTTCTGCTTCCAAAAAACTTCTTCCATGTGCATTTTTAATCTTAGTTTAGCTTTTGCTTTACTAAGTTCCATTCTCACGTTCTCATCTGATCTCTTTTCATATTCTATTTCTAGATCGGCTACCTTCTGTTCCGCTTCTTGTATCTTTTTAAAAATATTTCCAAAACCCTCCTTATTCCATGTCAAGAGTGCAAATTTTAAGTTTCGTAATTTTTGAGCTAATATTTGAATCATGTTACCTACCACTGGGTTTTCCTATGTTTCCCTTACAACTTTATTAAAATCTTTATGCATTCCCCACATATTTTGAAATCTAAAACCATTATATTTTTTTCACTTTTTTGAATTGTCATTAGAAGCGGGTTATGATTCGAACAAGTCCTGCTTAAATGTTTAACCATTATGCATCCCAACTTATCTAACCATTGTGAGTTAAATAGAATACAGTCTAGTCTGGACCATATTGCACCTCTACTTTTCCAGTTATTATACCATGTGAAGTCTGACCCAAAATATTATGCCTCCATGAGATTAGCGTTAGCAATAGCTTCATTGAAGTGAGCTATTGCTACTGGTTCAGGTAGTCTTCCCCCCTTTTTTCTTATTAAAATCTCTAATAACATTAAAATCTCCTCTTATAATCCACGGGATGTTATTTTTAGCTATATTTTCCATTTCACTCCATAAGCTTTTCCTTCCTTCCTTCGTATTCTTTGCATATACCGCTGAGTATAATGCTTCTGTCTAATTCTTAATTTTAAAATTGATCATCTGCTCTATTTCTGACAATATTTCAATATCTACTAAATTATTCCATATAACTCATATCATGCCATTAGAATTTGAGTAGGCCTTATGTAGGCCTATCATATTTTTATATTTCTCAAGAAAAATTATAATTTACTAACAGTTCAGTTAAAATCACAATTTTTAGCATATATATCTTAATTAAAATTTTAATCATATTTATCATCGGGGAATTTGCAACCCCTCTAATATTCCAATATAAACAATTATACATTTAAGAGAATCTAGCTTGTGCTCTAGTAATACATTTGAAGTTTTATTTCATATTTATATATTTATTCATGTTTCTTGGCGGCTTGTTTGAGCTAGGTGGTGCTAAATCTAATTTTTTAGAATACCAATCTTTTCTAATCTTTTTCCCATGTTCTTGATTTATTGCAAAGCATTCTACCTATTTTGGAATGCAGGCTTAAGCATATACTACTCTCTCTACCATAGGTCATCAAGTGTCCGTGTGTTTTTTAATTTATTAATTTCTTTGCTACTTTTTCCAGTCGGCCAGCTCTTTACCTCCAAATTGTCATCTAAAAGGAGGTCATCCTCTTCTCAATCAAACTCCTCTGTATTATTCTCTACATATGCTTTTCCTTTGCACCATATTTTTTTTCTCTATGTCCTACCCTTTTCTTACCTTTCCAGCTCTCTAAACCTGCCTTTTAAGCCACTTCTTCTATGCCCTCTAGCTATCTTCTAATTTCCACTCTCTTATGATATAAACTTCTGTCCTCTCTACTCTCCTCTTCCTCCTCTCTAACACTCACCCTTAGCTTCTCACCTTCTACTTCTCTTACCTTTAAAATTTCCATGCTCTCTCCTCTCTTTTAACCCCCCCTTCTTTAGAAACCTCTTCATCCTTATCTCCCTGCCCATTTACATCTCCCTTCTCCCCCCCCCCCTTTACCCTCCTACTCATTCTACTTCCTGCTGATTCTGCTCACTCTCCCTTACTTATATTACCCTCCTTAAAAATTTTCTTAACCCATTCTTCCCTCCCTCTCCTAACCTTCTTATTGTCTTCCCTTCCTCTCCTAGTACGACCTACCATACAATCACCTTGGCCATGACCTTGTTTTAAACGATTGAGGTAGTAAAGAGGCATGGATTTTGGAACAAGCTCCTGCCAGAATCCTTCCTACATGTTGCTGCCAACCCAAATTCTATGTGGTGTGAGAAACATCATGTCCATCTCCACATAGATTATTGCCATACTTGGCATGGTAACACATGCTATAGTTTTGTCCAGTAGCCATGGCTTGCCCAAGCAAAGGGCTATGGAGCATAATGCTTTTTATTGAATAGATGAAAAGGTAGTCTAGGTAGCGAGAACCATACCAGAGAGAAGTCAGGCACCCACTTGAAAACACATATTGGGTAGCCTGCTATGTTCCACGTAACTCGAAGCCAGAGTCCGAGGAAGTCATCATCCTCCTTAAACTGTAACAGCGTGTGTTTTCTATCATAGTTCGAAATATTCACCATTTGTCGAAGCTTTAATTAGGCCATGAAATCATATAATGGTTTATATTCTGGTTGGCCGTGAGAAATTTTCCCTTTGAAGGTGAAGTTGTAGGAATCCAAAAGCTTCTTCAACTCTTCTGCTTCGAAAATAACAGTAGTTCTCCATTTTTTGCATCAAACTTTGGAAAGAGTTGCGTGGTCTATTTAGAAGATGAAGAGAAGGATTTTTTTTATCAAAGAGAGAGTTGATTTTGTCCATTTTAGCTTCAAAGTGAGCTTTTTCACTCAAAAAATGAGGCTTTCTCTCTCTAGAATTGAACTTTCTCTTTCTAGAAGTTGAGAGCATTTTTTCAAATAAAGAAACCATTTTTTCTTCTTTTTATTATTATTATTCTTTTTCTTCTTTCTTCTTCTTCTTCTACTTCTTGTTCTTCTTCTTCTTTCTTTTTTTTCTTCTTCATTTTCTTTTTCTTCTTCTTTCTTATTCTTTGTCTTCTTCTTCTTCTTCTTCTTCTTGTTCTTATTCTTTCTTCTTTTTCCTTCTTCTTCTTCTTCTTTATTTTTTTTATTCTTCTTTTTCTTCTTTTTTTCTTTATTATTATTATCATTCTTCTTCTTTCTTCTTTTTTTTCTTCTTCTTCTTTTTTTCTTCTTCTTCTTCTTCTTTTTTTTCCTTCTTCTTCTTCTTTCTTTCATTCATTTTCTTCTTATTCTTCTTCTTTCTTCTTCTTTCTTCTTCTCCTTCTTCATCTTCTTCTTCTTTTTCTTCTTTATTCTTCTTCTTATTATTATTATTATTATTCTTCTTCTTTATTATTATTATTATTATTCTTCTTCTTTTTCTTCATTATTATTATTATTATTATTCTTCTTCTTTATTATTCTTCTTCTTTTTTCTTCTTCTCCTTCTCCTCCTCCTCCTTCTTCTTTTTCTTCTTTATTATTATTATTATTCTTTTTCTTCTTCTTCTTCTTATTTCTTCTTCTTCTTTTTCTTCTTTATTCTTCTTCTTCTTTTTTCTTCTTCTTCTTTATTATTATTATTATTATTATTATTATTCTTCTTCTTCTTATTCTTCTTATTATTCTTCTTCTTTATTCTTCTTTTTTTTCTTATTCTTTCTTATTCTTCTTATTATTATTCTTCTTCTTCTTTCATCACCATCTTCTTATTCTTATTCTTCTTCTTCTTTCTTCTTCTTCTTCTTTCTCTTCTTCTTCATCTTCTTCTACTTCATCATCATCATCATCATCATCATCTTCTTCTATTACTATGACTTCTTCTTCTTATTCTTCTTCTGCTTCTTCTTCTTCTTCTTCCGCTTCTTCTTCATCATCTTCTTCTATGCTTTTTCTTCTACTACTACTACTACTACTACTACTACTACTTCTTCTTCTTCTTCTTCTTATATGCTTTTTATTCTACTACTACTACTTCTTCTTCTTCTTTTTCTGCTTCATCATCATCATCATCATCATCATCATCTTCTTCTTCTTCTTCTTCTTCTTCTTCTGCTTCTTCTTCTTCTACTGTTGCTTTTTCTTCTTCTTATTCTTCTTTTTATTCTGCTTCTTCTTCTTCTTCTTCTTCTTCTTCTTCTTCTGCTTCTTATTTTTTTTCTTCTTCTTCTTCTGCTTCTTTTTCTTCTTCTTATTCTTATTCTTATTATTCTTCTTCAGCTTATTCTTCTTTTTCTACTTATTATTATTATTATTATTATTATTATTATTATTATTCTTCTTCTTCTTTTTTGAAAGTTTGTTTTATTATTATTAGCCCTCTCTTTTGTGGAGGGATACCAATTTTACAACTATAACTACTCTTAACCCTCTTACACTCTTCCTAGTCCTTAACCTACAAAATAAAAGTAGATTTTTGCACTACTTTTACAAGCCTTTATAGTTACATCATTTATTTACTTTATTTATATTAGTCTCGATGTTAATTTTGCTTGCAGATTTGCCCTTCCATATCATGCCTCATCTAGCCTTGATATATATTTTTATGGCCTCCTTTGCTGGTGGATCCCAAAGCTTGATATCCCTTGCATCTAGCCCTCTACCAAGCCTATATTAACGATGCACTTCATCCCCAGCCCTTCCTTGCTGCAGCCCATGCTAATTGTCCCTGGCCCATATTTGCTATACTTTTTGACCCACAACTGAGCCATACTTTTTCTTCTTACTCGTATCCTTCCTCGTATCCTTTCGTCTGCTATGCTTCCTTCTTAATTTTGCCTTGCTCCGAAATCAAGACCTGCAAACGAAAATAAGCAACCAAGCACCCTATACTAACTATCCCTCCTAACCCTACCAAACAACCTATACTAACTATCCCTCCTAACCCTACCAAACAACCTATACTAACTATCCCTCCTAACCCTACCAAACCTATTTCTCCCTATCCTTTATAATTATTATAGATACCTGACACAGTCAGGACATTTTAATGTAAACAAACTTCCATCCAAAACTAACACAGACTTCAAAACCGACTCTTTACACCAACAATTTAATACCCATGCATCACAATTCTGCCTTCCATCATCTACTTCTCTTCACTTTTCCAAGATCCCTTGTTGCCACTCCTTTCTTCTTTAAAATTTGCTGCCTTCCTCTAAATAATAGCTAAACTGTTTCTAATCAAAAAAACAAACTTCAAACAAACACAAAACAAACATAACATAAATCATTAGCATTACTTGTTCACCACTCAAGACCAAGGTAATTCATAATGCTTCTGCTTTGAACTGCAACTTATATATTTGTGCTCTACTCAAATCATTAACTTTTATTGCTAAATTTAACTTAATGCTCATATGTGCTCTGCACAAATGCTGTAATAAACTACACATTAGGATAGTAATAACCAGAATACTATTCACCCCTCAGGACTGAGGTAATTCATGCGTGCTTGTGCCCTGCTCAAGTACTGATAACATCTGTAATAATACAACAACAACAAATACCAACAAAAAATACAACTGCTAAAACCTGCTATATAGACAACATCAATTTAGTCACCCCTCATGACCAGGTTGACTCATACTTATGTTCAAATGTGTACCCTCTTACATTCTCTTTCTATTAGTACCCTCTCAGGACCAAGGAGATTAATAAGTTTAATAAGTTATTTAGTCTCCCCTCAGGACTAGGGAGACTAAATTGTATCCCCTCAAGGCTAGGGAGACTGTACTTTCAATGATTTAGCCTTCACATGCATTTTACAAATAAGTTTGATGGAAATTAAACCCCTTATCTATTTACTTCTTTTAATCTTTATACTTTTGAATTCTAATATACAAGAATCCTATTTTATCTAATCTTGTCAAACCTTTAAATTTTTCTGGGATCTTCTCACTTTCAAATTCCTATGAACCTTTTCTCATACATTCTTCTGCTAATTTATCTACCAGCGCATTAGCCTCTCTTTAAATATACTTTATTTCTCCTTTTAATTCTATTAATAGTTTTTAAATGTTACTAATATCTTCTTCAAATCTTTATTAATCTATTTTACTTTCCACTAAATCCACAAATATCTTCGAGTCAACCAACACTTGAATCTTTAGAAAATTATTATTTTACATATTTGCAATCCCTTGTGTAAAGGCATAACATTTGAATGCAATGCTGAAGAGGCTATATTCCTTGATGTAAAAGCTTTCAATACTTATCCTTCATCATTTCTTATTGACTCTCCTCCACTTGTCGCTCCCATTTTTTCACGAAAAATTTCCATCCGTGTTAAGCACTAAACCCCCTTGTAGGGGTTTATTCCAGCTTATTATATTTATAGTTGGCATTCTTCTTACGTTTATTGCAAGACACCATGCCATTTTTCTACTCTCTTCTATTCCAATATTTTTAAATTTTATTGGATTACAGGCTGAGATAAATGAGCTTTAATTTTTAACTTCACCTAATATTTTTTTAACATTCATCCTAACATCTTCGAACCTACTTCTATTTCTAGCTTTCCATAAGCACCAAACCACAATATGCGGAATATAATTTCTTATCTAGTTTAAAATTTTATTTTTTGTTTGTTTTTTTGACTAATTATCTAATCTATCCCTTAATTTTTCTGTGTTTCTTTTATATCTACCTCAATTTCTAATATATTCCATAACTTTCTAGAAATCTTCCCTGTTGAAAATAAGTGATCCGTATTCTTTTCCTTTTCCTTCTTTTTCTTCTTCTTCTTCTTCTTCTCATTCTTATTCTTCTTCTTCTCCTCCTCCTTCTTCTCGTGTTTCTTCTTCTTCTTCTTCATCTACTTATTCTTCTCCTTCTTCTTCTTCTTCTCCTTCTTCTCCTCCTCCTCCTCCTCCTCCTCCTCCTCCTTCTTTTTCTTCTCCTCCTCCTTCTTGTTCTGCTTCTTCTTCTTCTTCTTCAGCTTCTAAAACAACAACTTCTTCTTCTAATAATTCTTCTTCTTCTTCTAATTCTACTTCTTCCTCTTCTTCTTCTGCTTATGCTGCTACTGCTTCTTCTTTTTCTACTTCTTGTTCTTCTTCTTCATCTTCTTCTTCTGCTTTTTCTTATTTTTATTCTTATTCTTCTTCTTATTCTTCTGCTTCATCTTCTTCTTCTGCTTCTTCTCGTTCTTCTTCTACTACTGGTTCTTCTTCTTCTTGTTCAGGCTCTTCTTCTTCTTCTTCTTCTTCTACATCTTCTTCGTGAACTTCTTCTTCTTCTACTTCTACTTCTTTTTCTTTATATTATTCTTTTTCTTCTTTAGATTTTGCTTCTTCTTCTTCTTCTTATTCTACTTCTCCTCCTTCTACTTCAATCATTCTTCTAATTCTGCTTGTGCTTTTCCTACTACTACTACTACTTCTTCTGCTTCTTCTTCTTCTTCTGCTTCTACTACTACTTCTTCTTCTTCTTTTTCTTCTGCCTATTATTATAATTATATTTATTAGTCTTCATCTACTACTTCTTCTTCTTTTTCTCCTTCTTCTTCTTATTTTTTCTTTTGCTTCTTCTTCTTCTTCTCATGCTTCTTCTTCTTCGTATTCTTCTTCTTTTTCTTCTATGCTTCTTCTTCTTCTTCAACTTTTTCTTTTTCTTCATCTTCTTATTCTTTATCTTCTTCTTCTTCTTCTACTTCTTCTTGTTCTTCTTCTTATTCTACTACTATTTCTTCTTTTTCTTTTTCTTCTTATCTTTTTCTGCTTCTACATCTTCTGCTTTTTCTTTGTGTGATTCTTCTTCATCTTCTTCTTTCTTTTATTCTTCTTATTCTTTTTCTTATTCTTCTGCTTCTTCTTCGTTTGCTTCTTCTTCTTCTTCTTTTTCTTTGTTTGCTTCTTCTTCTTCTTCTATGTTTCTTCTTTTATTTCTTCTTCTGCTTCTTCTTCTTGTTCTTCTTGTTATTGTTCTTCTTGTTCTTCTTCTTGTTCTTCTGCTTCTTCTTCTTCTTATTTTTATCTTCTTCTTCTTCATATTCTTCCTATTCTTCTTATACTACTGCAACTACTTTTTATTATTCTTTTCTTCTACTACTACTACTTCTTCTTCTCCTTCTGCTTCTGCATCTTCTTCTACTTCTATGCTTCTTCTTCTTCTACTACTACTATTTCTTCTTCTTTTTCTTCTTCTTCTTCTGCTATTTCTTCTTCTTCTTCTTCTTCTTCTTCTTCTTCTTCTTCTGCTTCTTCTTCTTCTTCTTCTTCTTCTTCTGCTTCTTCTTATTCTTATGCTTCTTCTTCTTCTTCTTCTTCTGCTTCTGCTTCTTCTTCTTATTCTTCTTTTTCTACTTCTTCTTCTTCATCTTTTTCTTCTTATGCTTCTTCTTCTTTTTTTATCATCTTCTTCTTTCTACTTCTTCTTCTTCTTGTGCTTCTACTTTTCTTCTTGTTCTTGTTCTTCTTCTTCTTCTTCTTCTTCTTCTTGTTCTACTTTTCTTCTTGTTCTTCTTTTTCTTCTACTGCTGCTTCTTCTTCGTCTTTTCTTCTCCATCTTCTTCTTCATCATCTTCTTCTTCTACATTTTCTTATTCTTCATCTTCTTCTTCTTCTTCGTCTACTACTACTACTACTTCTTCTTCTACTACTACTTATTTTTCTTCTACTTCTTATGCTTCTACTTATTATTATTATTATTATTTTTATTATTATTCTTCTTCTTCTTCTGCTTCTTCTTCTTCTTCTTCTTCTGCTTCTTCTTCTTCGTCTTCTTCTTCTTCTTTTGCTTCTTCTACTTCTACTTCTTTTTCTTCTACTTCTTCTTTTTCTAATTTTTCTTCTTATGATTTTTTTTTTCTTCTTCTACTACTTCTTCTTCTTCTTCTTCTTCTTCTTCTTCAACTTATTATTATTATTATTCTTCTTCTTCTTTTTCCTCTTCTACTACTACTACTACTACTACTACTACTACTACTACTACTACTTCTTTTACTTTTTCTTCTTCTTCTTCTGCTTCTACTACTACTTCTTCTTCTAATTCTTCTGCTTCATATTCTTCTTCTTCTTCTTCTTCTTGGTGTTGTTGTTTATGTTATTATTATTATTATTATTCTACTTATTCTTATTCTTGTTCTTCTTCTTCTTTTTCATCTTTTGCTTATTCTACTTGTTCTTCTTCTTTTTTTTCTTCTTCTCCTTGTTCTTCGGCTTCTTCCTATTCTTATTATTATTATTATTATTATTATTATTATTATTATTATTCTTCTTATTCTTCTTATTCTTCTTATTCTTCTGCTTATACTGCTGCTTCATCTTTTTTTCTTCTACTTCTTCTTCTACTTCTACTCTTTTTCTTCTGCTTCTTCTTCTTTTTATTTTTTTGCTTCTTCTTTTCCTTTTTCTTCTTCATCTTCATCTTATTCATCTTCTCCTCCTTCTACATCTTCATCTTCTTTATCATCATCTTCTTCTTTTTCTTATACTTCTTCTTTTTCTTATTTTCTTCACCATCATAATCATGATCTTCTTTTTCTTCTTTGTTTTCTTCTTTTTCTTTGTCATATTCTTCTTCTTTTTCATCAATTTCTTCTTATTCATTGTCATCATCATCATCATCTCTTCTTCTTCTTCTTCTTCTGGTTCTGCTTATTTTTGTTGTTGTTCTTCTTCTTTTTCTTCTTCTTCTTCTTCTGCTTTTTCTTCTTCTTCTTCTTCTTCTTCAGCTACTTTTTCTTCTTTTTTTTCTTCTTCATCATCATCTTCTTCCGCTACTACTACTACTACTACTTCTTATTTATTTGCTTCTTCTTCTTCATCATCATCTTCTTCTACTACTACTACTACTACTTCTTCTTCTACTACTTTTTCTTCTTCTTCTTCTGATTCTACTATTACTTATTCTTCATCTATATCTGCTTCTTCTACTACTACCACTACCACTACTTCTTCTTCTTCTAATTCTTCTTCTATTTCTGCTTCTTCTTCTTCTTCTTCTTCTTCTGCTTCTACTTCTTCTTCCTCTTCTACTTCTACTTCTTCTACTTCTACTTATAGTACTACTACTACTTCTTCTTCTTCTACCTCGTCTAATTGTGATTCTTCTTCTTTTTCTTCTTCTACTTATTTTTCTACTTATTCATCTTCATCTTCTTCTTCTGCTCCTACTTCTTCTAATTTTTTTTCTTCTTCTTCTACTTCTTATTCATCATCATCATCATCATCATCTTCTTCTTCTTCTTTTTCTTCTTCTTATTCTTATTCTTCTTATTATTATTGTTCTTTTTCTTTGGCTTCTTCTTCTTCTACTTCATCTTCTTCTTCTCGTCATCATCATCATCATCTCTTCTTCTTCTTAATCTTCTTTTTCTTCTTCTTCTTCATCTTCTTCTACTACTTCTTCTTCCTCTTCATCTTATTTTTCATTTCTTCTTCTTCTTCTTCTTCTTCTTCTTCTTTGTGTTCTTCTTCTTATTCTACATCATCATCATCTTTTTCTTTATTGTCTTCATCATCATCATCATCTTCTTATTTTTATTCTACTACTACTACTTCTTCTTCTTCGTTTAATGCTTCTTCTTTTTCTACTTAATATGCTTCTTCTTCTTCTTCTTTTTCTTCTACTTATTCTTCTTCTTTTTTTTCTTGTTCTCCTGCTGCTGCTTCTTCTTCTTCTACTTATTTTGCTTCTAATTTTTGTGCTTCTTCTACTTCAACTTCTTCTTCTTTTTCTACTTCTTCTTTTTCTTCTTCGTCTTCTTCTTCATCTTCGTATTCTTTTTATTATTATTATTATTATTATTATTATTATTATTATTATTATTATTCTTCTTCTTCTTCTTTTACTTGTTCTTCTTCTTCTTCTTGGTGTTGTTGTTTTTTTTCTTCTTCTTCTTATTCTGATTATTATTCTTCTTCTTATTCTTCTTCTTATGCTTCTTCTTCTTCTACTACTACTACTACTTCTTCTTCTTCTTCTTCTTCTTCTGCTTCTTCTTCTGCTTCTTCTTCTTCTACTTCTTCTTCATCTGCTTCTTCTTCTTCATATTCTTCTTCTGCTTCTTCTTCTTCTGCTTCTTCTTCTTCTGCATCTTCTTCTTCTTCTCTTGCTTTTATTTTCTTCTTCTTATGCTTCTTCTTCTTCTGCTGCTTCTTCTTCTTCTTCTGCCTATTCTTTTGTTTCTTCTTCTTACTACTTACTCTTCTGCTTCTTCTTCTTCTTCATCTTCTGCTTCTTTTTCTTCTTCTTCTTCTTCCTCTTCTTCTTCTCATTCTTCTCCTTCTTTTTCTCCTTCATATTTTCCTCCTCCTCCTTCTACTACTACAACTACTTCTTTTTTTTTTCTTCTTCTACTTCAACTTCTTCTTCTTCTTCTTCTTCTTATGCTTCTTATTCTTCCATTTCTTCTCTTCTTCTTCTTCTTCTTCATTTTCTTCTATTCAGCTTCTTATTCTGCTTCTTCTTCTTCTTATTCTTCTTCTTCTTATGTTTCATCATCATCATCATCATCTTCTTCTTCTTCTTATGCTTCTTCTTATTATTATTATTATTATTATTCTACTACTACTACTACTACTACTTCTTCTTCTATTTCAACAACAACATCATCATCATCTTCTTCTTTTTCTTCTGCATCTTCTTCTTCATTTCTTCTTCTCTTGCTTCTTTTTCATCATCATTATCATCATCATCTTCTTTTTTTGCTGCTTCTTCTTCTTCTCCTTCTTCTTCTTTTCTTCTGCTTCTTCTTCTTCTCCTTCTTCTTTCACTACTACTACTACTACTTCTTCGGCTACTTCTTCTTTTCTTATTCTTCTTCTTCTACTTGTTCTTCTTTTTCTTATTCATCTTCTGCTTTTGCTGCTCCTGCTGCTTCTTCTTCTTGTACTACTACTACTTCTTCTCCTTATACTTATTTTTCTTCTTCTACTACTTCTTCTGCTTGTTATTATGCATCTTCTTCTACGTCTTCTTTTACTTCTTCTTCTTCTTCTTCTTCTTATTCTTCTACTTCTTCTTCTTCTTATTCTTATTCTTCTTCTTCTGCTTCTTCTTCTTCTTCTTCTTCTTCTGCTTCTTCTTCTTCTTCTTCTAATGCTTCTTCTTCTTCTTCCTCTTCATAATCATCATCATCATCATCATCATCATCATCTTCTTCTTCTTCTTATTCAACTTCATCTTCATCATTATCATCATCATCTTTTTCTTCTTCAACTACTACTTCTTTTTCATCATCATCATCATCTTCTTCTTCTTATTCTTCGTCTTCTTTTTCTTCCTATTATTATTTTTATTATTCTTCTTCTTTCTTCTTCTTCTTCTTCTTTTTCTTCTTTGTCTTCTTATTTTTTTTCATATTCTTCTTCTACTACTTCTTCTATTTCTACTACTACTACTACTTTCTTCTTCTTCTTCTTCTTCTTCTTCTGTGTCTTTTTCTACTTCTTCATCTTCTCCTTCTTCTGCTTCTTCTTCTTATTATTATTCTTCTTCTTCTACTTCTTCTACTACTACTACTACTACTACTACTACTACTCTCTTCTTCTTCTTCTACTTCTTCTTCTTCTTCTTCTTCTACTTCTTCATCTTCTTTATCTTCTAAATCTTTTTCTTCTTCCTCTTCTTCTTCTTCTTCTTCTGTTTCTTCTTCTTTTTCTTTTTTTTCTTCTTCTCCTTTTTCTTCTTCTTTTTCTCTTGCTGCTGCTGCTTCTTCTTCTTCTACAACTTTTTCTTTTTTTTCTTCTTCTTCTTCTTTCGCTTCTTTTTTTTTCTTCTGCTGCTTCTTCTTCTTCTTCTTCTTCTTCTTCTTCTTCTTCTGCTTATTATTATTATTATTATTCTTCTTCTTCTGCTTATTATTATTATTATTATTATTCTTCTTCTTCTCCTTCTGCTACCTCTTCTTCTTCACCTTCATCATCATCATCATCATCATCATCATCATCTTCTTCTTCTTTATCTTCTTATTCTTTATCTTCTTCTTCGTCTTCGTCATCATCATCATCATTATCTTCATTATTATCATCTTCTTCTACTTTCTCTTTGCTTCTACTTCTTCTTCTTGTTTTTGTTCTTGTTCTTCTTCTAATTTTTCTGCTTCATCATCATCATCTTCATCATCTTCTTCTTTTTCTTCTTCTTCTGATTCTGATTCTTCTTCTTTTTCTTCCTCTTCTGCTTCTTTTTCTTCTGTTACTTCTTCTTCTGTTATTCTTCTTTTTCTTCTTCTGCTTTTTCTTCTTCTTCCTCTCCTCTTCTTCTTCTTTTTTTATAAAATTTTGTTTTTTTTATTAATATAGCCCTCTCTTTTGGTGGAGGAATACCATTGTTTACAACATATAACTACCCTTTGCCCTCTTACACCTTTCCCAAAATAAATCAATAATAACATGCATTCTTCCTACTTATATATTCTAGTCTAGTGTTTAAATTGTTTGCTTTTGATATTTTTCAAGCTATTTGAATGGTCTTTAGTATTGGTGCTCCAGGTGTGATTTATACATCTGCTTTAAACATAACATTTCTGCAATTCCTTTCTTTTCTTGTCCATTCTATTTGTCCACTTTATCCTTTTGATTCCTGCCCCTTTCCAGCATAGTGAGCTATACCCCTCCCTTTCTTCCTCAAACCGAATTTGACACAATCCTCCTCATTATACAAACTATTTTGCCAGACTCTACAAGTCTTACAGACACTTCCTATTTAGATACATTTATACAGACTCTGCTGACACACAAGCCTTCTTAGAGACCCTTAATGGCATTACTAACAGAGTTACTGACAATCTCCCTGCTATACTCAGCAGGATGTTTGTCATTCCTGCTATTCTAATAGGGTTATAGTCCCTAACAGTTACAGACACCCGGCACTTCCTCAGCATTGTTATAGATCGAAACTATTGCAGTCCTGCCATTGTTTCACTCTTCTCCCTATTCTTCAATTTTATTTTTCCTTGCAAAACAAAGCAACAAAAAAAATCTACCTATCTATTGACTCACTTCTCTCTCTTTCCCTCTATCCTTTACCTAATCTACCTTAAACATCATTACACCCCATATGTCTGCCGATCAACTCATTACATTAAAACCAGAAAAACACTTTTAATATACTCTTTTAATTAACATATTTCTTCCTATCATTCAGTTTCAATCACCTACTTTTTGCCGAAGCCCATCCCTATAAACTTAAACTGCTCCCTATTTATTATACTTTCAGCATCCTCTGCCCTTGACATGCACCACTAAAAACTGAAGTATATGGCAATACACTTCTTATAAATTCTTAATTCTTCCCTTATTTAATTGCCCTTCAGCTCCCGCCTCAAAGTACTTTCTTGAGTCGCCCCTCAGGACCAGGGTGACTCTTGTACTTTTTCATGACCTACAGCTGCATGTAAACTTATAAACTACAAAGTAAGCAAATCAGTAATAATAACAGTATAAAAGACCTACAGCCTATCTTAACCCCTGCTTAATTATAACCCTACTTTTTTATCTTTTGAATTCTAATATATGTATATGCTATTTTATCTAATGTTATTAGACCCTTATATCTTTCTGGCATGGTATGCTCCTCAAACACTTGTGATCCTTTCCTCATATGCTCATCCGCTAGTTTATCTGCAAAGGCATTTGCCTCTCTGAAGATGTGTTTTATTTCTCCATTTACCACTATTAGCAAATGTTTAATATTCATAATTTACTCATCAAATCTCCACAAATATATTTTATTTGTCACTAGATCCACCAATAAACTCGAGTCAACTTGGACTTGAATATTTGAGAAATTATTTTCCTTACATATCTGTAGCCCCTTATGTAAGGCTCTAATTTCTGAGTGTAGAGCTGAGAAAGCTTCTCCTCTCATTGTGAAAGCTCTCATTACTCTTCCCTCCTCATTTCTTATTACCCCTCCACCTCCCGCCATGCCCATATCTCTCTTGAATCTTTTGCATGTATTAAAGTTATACCCCCTTGAGGTAGTTTCTTCCAGTTAGTGATTCTTATCACTGGCAATTTTTTAAATATTGTTGAAAGGCCCCATGCATTTTTTCTGTTTTCATCTAATCTTATCTTTCTAAGCTTTATCAGATTATATGCTGATATGAATGAGCATTCTCTTTTGATTTCTTCTAGTATATTTACAACATTCATTGTAATGTTTTCAAACATACTTCTATTCCTGGCTTTCCATATACACAAGACGGCTATGTGCACAACATAATTTCTCATCCATTTAAGAATTTTATTTTTTGTAGGTTCTTGTCTCCAGCATTTGATTCTTTCTTTAAGCTTTTTATTTCCTCTTTCTATATCTACTTCTATCTCTAATTTATTACACAGATTTTGCTATATTTCCTATTGAAAACAGGTGATCAATACTTTCTATCTTTTGACGGCAGCACTCACATCTAGATGCTAACCTTATTCCTTTCCTTTGAAAATTTTCATCTACCGGGATGGCATTAGAGAGCAATTTCCACATAAAAACATTTGTTTTTTGTGGGGTTTCCTTTGCCCATATGTCTTTAAATATTTCTTGCGAGCTCTTTTTATTTTCCACCAAACTTTTGACATGAATCTTCTGTTTGGATTCAAGGTCCACTTCCACCAACCATTTATCTGTATCACATGCTTTTCAACTATGTTTTTCTATTTATACATCAACTTACAATTTTTTGATGCCTTTTTTGGGCTTTTAAAAGAGTTATTATTCAGTTCGTATTTGGCTTTTGTATATTCTGCCCAAAGACTTTTATTTTCTTTTAACCTCCACCAATTTTTGCAAGCCCAGGCTATGGCTATATCATTTAGACTGGAGAAGCCTAGCCCTTCCTCTTACTTTGAATAGCAAAGATCCTGCCATCTTTTCCATTGAATCTTATTTTTTCCTTCTAACTTGCCCGATAAAAAATTAGAAAATTATCTTTCTAATTTTTTAGCTATCTTTTTAGGTGGCTGGACTGACATTAGTATGTGTGTAAGTGAACCTTGTAATACATGCTTAATTAGCATGATTCTTCCTGTCATGCTTAACATGTCTTTTTTCCATCCCGCAATCTTTTTTCTAATTTTTTCCACCAGAAAGGATAAATATTCCTCCTTCACCCTTCCCTCAAAGATCGGGCAACCTAAATACATTAAAGAACCTTTCTTTTGAGCAAAGCCCGTAATGTTTTTAATTTTTTGGGCTATGTTTTCTGGAGTTTTTCCAGCTAACATGAATTGTCATTTACTTTTATTCAACCTTTGCCCTTATTCCTCTCCAACTATTTGCAATAGGTTCATTAACTTTCTCATGAACCTGCTACTTGCATTCATGAAGATGATCACATCATCCGCATATGCCAAGCAGCTAATGATAGGCATGTTTCTTGGTTGCTTATATGCCAAGATGCTACATGTTCTCACTTCCACTTTTAGCACAATAATGAATATTCTAGGTATATATTAAACTATGAAGGAGAAAAAGGATCTCCTTGCCTGAGTCCTCTTAATGGTTTAAATTCTTTTCCCGCATACCCATTTATTAAGATTCTTACCCATGCGCAAGAAACAGATCTGTGCATGAGATCTATCTAGAATTCTGAGAATCTCATTTTTCTCATCAAGTAACATAGAATGACCCATTCTACTCAATCGAATGCTTTTGATAAATCCAATTTTAATATTATGTTATGCCCTCTCGTTTTAGCTCCTATTTCCCCCTCATCATTTCAGAAGTTAAATTTATATTTTCCATCATCAACCTATTCTTTACAAAACCTACTTGCTCAGAAGAGATAATATTTGGGAGTATTCTACTAAGCCTGTTTTGTAATATTTTCGATAATATCTTGTAGCGAGTATTACATAGGCTAATTGGTCTATAGTCATCCCCTCTCTATGGATTCTCTTTCTTAGCAATAAGAACAATGTATGAACTAGCTCATGCTTTTGTGATCTCCACACCCACGAAGATCCAAGTGATGGTATCAACAAGCTCATTTTTAATAATGTTCCAGCAATATTGAAAAAACCCATTGTTCCAACCGTCTAGACCTGCGGCACTATCTTTATTAGCACTAAATACTATCTCTTTAATCTCTTCTTCTCTTGGCAATTCTTCTAATATTTTATTCTCCTCTTCCTAACATTTTTCTCAATATTTTCAATTAATGTCCGCTTCCTAACAGTATTTGACCCACATAAGTGGCTTTTACAATATTTTTTCTAATTCTTTTTTTATTTCCTCCTCCTTTTCTAACCATTCCCCACTATTTAATCTTAATCCTTTTATTTTATGTTTTTGAATTTTTAATTTTGTTGATGCATTAAAAAAATTTTTATTTTTATCCCCATCTTTTAACCACTAAACTCTTGCTCTCTACTTCCAGAAAACCTTCTCCATGTGCATTCTAAGCCTTAATTATGCTTTGGCTTTACTGACTTCAATTCTTTTATCATCCTCTGGTCTCTCCTTATATTCTATTTCTATATTAGCTACCTTTTTTTCTGCTTCTTGTAATTTTTTTGTAAAGTTTCCAAAGACCTCCTTATTCCATTTTACTGAGAGAAAATTGTAAACTTCTCAATTTTTGAGCCAATACTTGCATAGGGTTGCCGTAGGTTGGTTTATCCCATGTTTCTTTTACTACTCTCTCAAAATCCTCGTGCATACCCCACATATTTTGAAATTTGAATCCAGTTTGTCTTCTTTCACTTTTTTGGAGAGTCATCAGAAGCAGGCCATGATCGAAGTGAGTCCTACATAAGTTCTTAATCTGTATGCTGCCTAGTGTATCCAGCCATTGAGAATTATATAGGACCCGATCTAGTCTAGACCATATTACCCCTCTCCTCTTCTAGCTGTTACACAAAGTAAAATTTGATCCTAAAAAATCTGCCTCAATTAGATTAGCGCTTGCAATAGCTTCATTAAATTGTGCCATTGCTACCGGGTCAGGTAGTCTTCC
The DNA here is from genome assembly GCA_029783825.1 of Sapria himalayana. Classification (NCBI taxonomy): domain Eukaryota; kingdom Viridiplantae; phylum Streptophyta; class Magnoliopsida; order Malpighiales; family Rafflesiaceae; genus Sapria; species Sapria himalayana. The sequence goes on along the minus strand of JAREIK010001258.1, from coordinate 1,284,099 downwards.
CCCTCTTTTTTCATTTGGTTTCTAATTACATTGAAGTCTCTTCCAATGATCCACGGGGACTTCCTATTAGCTAAATCTTTCATTTCCTGCCATAAGGTTTTTCTTCCTTCTCGTTTTCTACATATACCACTGAAATAATCAAATTCAACCGGTTTTCAAATTTCAAGGTGATTATTTGTTCAGCTTCTGCTATAATATCTATGTATATTGGGTTATTCCATATGACCCATAGTTTCCCATTAGAGTTCGCAAAGGTGTTGTCCAGACCCATTATTTTTTTATATTTTTTTATTTGATTCTTATCTACCATCGGTTCAGCGAGTATTACTATTTTTAACTTATGAATTTTAATTAGTCTTTTAATTCTATTTATCATTTGGGGATTTGCTACCCTTCTTATATTCCAATATAAACTATTAATCATCTACTTTTCTTTTGCTCTTGTAGTACATTTAGAATTATATTTTAAATTTATATATTTTTTCGTATTTCTTAGCCGTTTACTTGAGCTAGAAGGGGCTGATTCTGTAATTTTTACTAAATATATTCTTTCTAAACTCCTTCCCATATTCTTAATTTCTTCTAGTGCTTTCTCCTTGTTTTGCAGGGCACCTATGAGCATATTCTATTTTTGATTATATAGATCATCTTGTGTCTTGCTCACTTTCAACTTGTAAGCCTCCTTGTTAGTGCTGACATATGGCCAACTTTTCGCCACCAAGTCTTCTTCTGATAGGAGGTCATCCTCCTCCCAATTATATACTTGAGAATTATTAGCTACTTGTATTTCCCTTTCCCTTTTACTTCTCCTAATTCTCATTCCTACCCTCCTCTTCCCCCTCCTCCCCTCTTTCTCTTTACCTTGAACCCCCCATACCATCCCCTCTAGTCACCATCTAATTTCCTCCATTTTGCTCTTCCTTGGGTCCATCTCTACTCTAGGTACTATCTCTCCCTCCTTTTGTTCCCTTTCTCCTTCCCTCTCCTTAAGATTTCTATCCCCCACTTTCTTCTCCTCTAACGCTCCTAGCACTTCCACTTCCCCCCTTTCTTCCCTCTTCCCCCTTCTCCCTATTCTCTTTAGCCTGCTGCACTACCTCTTCCACCCATTCTGCATGCTTGTTCCCCTCTCCCTCTAACCCATTAATTTCTCTCTCCTCTTCAATTTCTCTCTCCCCTCTAGCCTTCCCTTTTACTCCATCTTCCTCCCTCTTGTTTTTCTTAACCCATTCTTCTATACCTTTTCTATTATCCTTAATAACTAAGTCCTATCTTTTGTTACTACATCCTACCATACAGTCAACTTGCCTATGTCCTAGTTTGAGGCAATTTACGTAGTAATATGGTAGGTCCTCTGGTATTACTTCTTGCTAGTAACCAGTTACGAGGTCACTGCCCACCCATACTCTAAGTGGGAGTGTAGTTTTGAGGTCTACTTCAACACATATTATTGCAATGCTCGGGCATGTCATGCATGCCGTCACCTCATCCAGCAGCCAAGGTTTGCCCCAACATAGGGAAATGGCGTGTAATGCTTGCTTATTGTATAGATGAAGAGGGAGTTTAGGCAGCGAGAACCATACCAATGTTTGCACATACTCCTTTGATTGCGAGAAGTTAGGCGACCACTTAAATAACCTCATAAGGTATCCTGCTATGGTCCACAATCCTCTTAGCCATATTCTGAGGAAATCCTCCGCTTCTTTGAACTGAAATAGTGTGTGTTTGGCATCATAATTTGCTATCTTTAATTGTTTTCGAAGCTTCAAAGCAGCAAGAAAATCATATATATAGTAGAAGTCAAGTCTGCCATGAGAGAATTTCTTGACAAGAATGAGATTAAATGGGGCAGCAAGCTTTCCCATCTCCTCCTTCGAAAATATAACCACCGGTGCCTCCTCCTTTGCATCAAATGTCGGAAATAGGATCACTGGTCCCTTAGATATTGAAGAAAATGATTTTTTTGTAAAGAGAGCATTAGACTTATCCATTTTTTCCTCTTCTTCTTCTTCTTCTTCTTCTTATTATTATTCATTTTTTTTCTTCTGCTTCTTCTTCTTCTTATGCCCATTTTTCTTCTTTTTTTTTCTTCTTCTACTTATTATTATTATTATTATTATTATTATTATTATTCTTCTTCTTCTTCTTCTGCTTTTCTTATTCTTCTTATTCTTCTTATTCTTCTTCTTCCTCTACAACAACAACAACTACTACTTCTTCTTCTTCTTCGTTTTCTTCTTCTTCTTCTTCTTCTTCTTCTTCTTTTACTTCTTATTCTTCTTTCTTTTCTTCTTCTTGGTGTTATTATTTTTCTTCTTCTACTTGTTATTATTCTTGTTCTTCTTCTTCTTTGTATTCTTCTACTTTTTCTTCGTCTACTTACTATTTTTATTCTTCTTCTAATTCTTCTTATTATTCTTATTCTTCTTCTTTTGTTTTTTTTTCTTCTTCTTCTACTTATTATTCTGCTTCTTCTACTTCTATTTCTTCTTCCTATTCTTATTCTTATTCTTCTTCTGCTTCTTCTTATTCTTCTTCTTTTGCTTCTTCTTCTTCTTCTTTTCTGCTTATTCTTCTGCTTCTACTACTACTACTACTACTTCTTCTTCTAATTCTTCTTCTACTTCTTCTTTTTTTTGCTTCTTCTTCTTTTTATTTTTCTAGTTTTTATTATTCTTTTTCTCCATCTTCATTATCTTCTTCTTCATCTTCTTCTTCATCTTCTTCTTCATCATCTCCTTCTTCTTCTTCTTCATCTTCGTCATCATCATCTTCTTCTTCTTATACTTCTTCTTCTTCTTCTAATTCGTCTTCTTTTTCTTTTACTTCTTCTTTTCTTTTGCTTCTTCTTCTTCTGCTTCTTCTTCTTCTTCTACATTTTCTTCTTCTTCTTCTTCTTCTTCTTCTTCTTCTTCTTCTGCTTTAGCTTCTTCTTCTTATTTTCTTCTTTTTCTTCTACTTCTACTACTACTTCTTCTTCTTTTTCTTCTGCTTCTTCTTCTTCTTCTTATTCTGCTTCTTCTTCTTCTATTACTACTACTATTACTACTTCTTCTTCTACTTATTATTATTATTCTTCTTCTTCTATTTCTTTTTCTTATTTTTATTCTTCTTCTCCTTTTGCTTCTTCTCCTTCTTCTACTTCTTTTTCTTCTTCTTGTGCTTCTTCTTCTTCATCTTATTCTTATTCTTATTCTTATTCTTCTTCTTCTTCTTCTTCTTCTTCTGCTTCTTTTTCTTCTACTATTATTCTTCTTTTTCCTCTTCTTCTACTTTTTCTTCCTTTTCTTCTTCATCTTCTTCCTCTTGTTATTCTTTTTCTTCATCACTTCTTCCTCTTCTTCATAATCTACTTCCTCTTCTTCTTCTTCTTCTTCTTCCTAATCATCATCTTCTTTCTCTTATTCTATGACTTCTTCTTCTTCTTCTTCTTCCTCTTATTCTTCTTCTTCTTCTTCTTTCTCTTCTTCTTCTTTCTCTTCTTCTTCATCATCTTCCTCTTCTTCTTCATCATTTCTTCTTCTTCTCCACTTTTTCTTCGTCTTCTTCCTCTTCTTATTTGCATTCTTCCTCTTCCTTTTCTTATTTTTCTTCTACTTTTCTTCATCCTCCACCACTTTTTCTTCTTTGTATTCTTCTTCCTCTTATTCCTCTTATTCTTCTCTTCTTCTTCTTCTTCTTCCTATTCTTCTTCTTCTTCTTCCACTTCTTCTTCTTCCTCTTCTTCCTCCTTTTCTTCTTCTTTTTTTTCTTCTTCCTCCTCTTCTTCTTCTTCTTCTTTTTCTTCTTCATCTTCCTTTTCTTCTTCTTCTTCCTCTTCTTCTTCTTTTTCTTCCACTTCTTCTTCGTTTCTTTCTCTTCTTCTTCTTTTTTTTCTTCCTCCTCCACTTATTATTATTATTATTATTCTTCTTCCTCTTCTTCTTCTTCTTCCACTTCTTCTTCTTCTTCCACTTCTTCTTCGTTTCTTTCTCTTCTTCTTCTTTTTCTTCTTCCTCCTCCTCTTATTATTCTTCTTCTTATTCTTCTTCCTCTTCTTCTCTTCTTCTTCTTTTTTCTCTTCTACTTCATCTTCTTCTTTGACTTCTTCCTCTTCTTCTTCATTTTCTTCCTTTTCTTCATTTTCTTTTTCGTCTTCTTCCTCATCTTCTTCATCTTCCTTCTATTCATCATCATCATCATCATCATCTTCTCCTTCTTATTCTCCTTCTTCTTATTCTTATTCATCTTCTTCCTCTTTTTATTCTTATTCTTATTCCTCTTCTTCTTATTCTTCTTCTTCTTCCTCTTCCTCCTCCTCCTCCTCCTCCTCTTCTTCTTCCTCATCATGTCCTTCTTCTTTTTCTTCTTCCTCTTCTTTATCTTCTTATTCTTCTTCTTCTTCTTTATTCTTTTTTATTCGTCAGCATCTTTTTCTTATTCTTCTTCTTCTTCTTCTTCCTCTTCTTCTTTTTCCTTTTCTTCTTCTTCCTCTTCTTCTTCTTTTTCAACTTCTTCTTCTTCCACTTCTTCTTCTTCTTCCTCCTCTTATACTTTTTCTTCATCTTCTTTTTCATCTTCGTCTTCATCTTCCTCTTCTTCTTCTTCTTCCCCTTCTTCTTCTTTTTCCTCTTCTTCTTTTTCTTCCTCTTATTCTTCTTCTTCCTCTTCTTCTTTTTGTTATTCTTCTACTTCTTTCTCTTCTTTTTCTTATTCCTCTTCTTCTTCTTATTCTTCCTCCTCCTCCTTCTCCCCTTCTTCTTCTTCTTCTTCCTCTTCTTCCTCATCTTCCTCTTCTTCTTTTTCTTCTTCCTTTATTCTTCTTCTTCTTCCTCTTCTTCTTCTTCTTCTTCCACTTATTCTTCTTCTTCTTCTTCTTCCTCCTCTTCTTCATCTTCCTCATCATCATCATCTTCCTCTTATTCTTATTCTTCCTCCTCCTCTTCTTCTACTTCTTCTTCCTCTTCTTCTTATTTTTCCTCTTCTTCTTATTCTTCCTCTTCTTATTTTTCATCATCATCATCATCATCTTCCTCTTCTTCCTCTTCTTCTTCTTCTACCTCTTCTTCTTCTTCCTCTTCTTCTTCTTCTTCTTCCTCCTCCTCCTCCTCCTCCTCTTCTTCTTCTTCCTCCTCCTCTTCTTCTTCCTCCTCTTCTTCTTCTTCTTTTCTTCTTCATCTTCTTGTTCTTCTTCTTATGCTTCTTCTTTTTTCTTCTTCTTTTTCTTTTTCTCGTTCTTGTTCTTCTTATTCTTCTTCTTCTTTCATCTTCATCTTCTTCTCCTTCCTTTTCTTCTACTACTACTACTACTTCTTCTTCTTTTTCTTCTTCTTTCTCTTCTTCTTCTTCTTCTTCTTCTTCCTCCGCTTCTTCTTCATCTTCTTCCTCTTCTTCTTCATCTTCTTCCTCTTCTACTACTTCTTTTTCTTCCTCTTCTACTTCATCTTCCTCCTCTTCATCATCATCATCATCATCATCTTCTTCTTCTTCTTCCTCTTCTTCTTCATCTTCTTCCTCTTCTTCTTCATCTTCTTCTTCCTCTTCTTCTTCATCTTCTTCTTCCTCTTCTTCTTCTTCATCCTCTTCTACTTCGTCATCATCATCATCATCATCATCTTCTTCTTCTTCTTCATTTTCTTCCTCTTCTTCTTCTTCTTCTTCCTCTTCTTCTTCTTCTTATTCTTCTCCTTCTTCTTTTTCATCTTTTTCTTTCTCATCATCATTATCATTATCATCATCATCATCATCTTCTTCTTCCTCTTCATTATCTTTTTCTTCTTCTTCTTCTTCTTTTTTCTTCCTCTTTTTCTTCCTCTTCTTCTTCCTCTTCCTCTTCTTCTTCTTCTTCTTCTTCTTCTTCTTCCTCCTCCTCTTCTTCTTCTTCTTCTTCCTCTTCTTCTTCTTCTTCTTCTTCTTCTTCCTCTTCTTCTTCTTCTTCTTCTTCTTCTTCTTTTTCTTCCTTTTCTTTTTTTTCTTCTTCTACTTCCTCTTCTTCTTCTTTTTCTTCTTCCTTTTCTTCTTTGTCTTCTTCTTCTTCTTCTTCATCCTCTTCTTCTTCTTCTTTCTCTTCTTCATCCTCTTCTTCTTCTCCAGCTTCTTGTTCATCTTCATCGTAATCATCATCATCATCTTCTTCTTTCTCATATTCTTCTTCTTCTTCTTCTTTTTCATCGTCATCATCATCTTCTCCTCCTCCTCCTCCTACTCCTACTACTAATTCTTCTTCTTGTCTTCTTCTTCTTCATTTTCTTCTTCTTCTTTTTCTTTTTTTTCTTCTTCTTCTTCTTCGGAAAGTTTGTTTATTATTATTAACCCTTTCATTTGGCGGAGGAATCCATTTTTTACAACCTACTTACTTACTACCCATTTCTCTTTCCACCCTCTCTTTGCTCCTATATACCTTTATCAAGAAACAATAAATAAAGCATTTTACATAAATCTTTTTCGTGTGTTTGCTTCCTATTTAGATTTGCGTGATTCTATGATCTTGCACTTTTTAATGTATCTTTATCTTTACTTTCTGCCTCCCCTTTACCTCTTTTTTTGCCTCCTTATAGCCTTTCTGCTTTTATCCTGCACTACATAAACTTTATAACCTCTACCTACCCTTTTTCCTTTTTCCACCCCCTTAACACATTATCAATTTTTTCAAAAGTGAGGCTAGAAAAAGAAAAAAACAAAAAAAACAACACCGGACGGCAGGCCCTCCATTCTCTTGCCTTTGTTGCTTCCATCAAAGCTATATTGCCTATCGCCCTTTTGTCTTTTTCTTTAATTATTTTCTGCTACTAACCTGCATTTAGAAATGAAAAATAATCAATCCTCCCTATCTTATATACTTCCCTAATCTCTCTCCCTTCCCCTCCCCTTAACACATCTTCAATTAAAATATACTACAAGTGATCGTAATTACCCTCCCCTTATAAACACTCCCCTTGTGGCTCTCAACAAAACACCCCCAAAAACATAAATAACAGCATGCACAGATAATCTTATGCATCCTGTTTCTCCCCAACAGCATTCAGCAAAGCTCCTTGCTTCTCCTCCTTCTGTAGCAATCATCCATTTCCTGCACAGTAGAGACAAATACAAAACACAGAGCAGAACAATAACCATCCTCTACTTTCAACCCTTAAGTCTCATACCCTTAAATTAATCCACCACCATTCGTCCCTAACAATCACATGATATCTTAAATGAAGTTAACAACATAGCTCATGTAGAACAACAAGCTGGATCATGTTTGCTGTCCTCCTCTACAGCTTCAACTGAACAACATAAGGTCTCCTGCAGCTCACCCTCCTAACCTTTCTGCCTTGCCTGCCGCTGCCTCGGTTTCTATCTTTTTGTTGATCCTACAGCCTGCAAATCAGCAAACAAACCTCCCATCCGCTCACCATGCCCTTACAACTTTCAGCATTGCAAAGACACCCCTATCCATTAATCCACTCATTCCCCCACCTACGCTCCCCACCATCCTCGCACTCACACCACTATCACTAACCTACTATACGACCCACTCTCCACCCTATAACCCCCACCCATTCTCTCCCCATTCACATACCCACACTTTTCCAGCCCATATCTACCCCATTCTTACCTCACTACAAATATGCTAACCCTCACCTTTCTTCTCCTTTACCTTTTGTCTTGTCTGAACCAACTTACCTCTTCTCATTCTGACATACGGGTATGCCAGTTTATCTAGATTAGCAATTCCTTTAAATCTAGCTAAAATGAGCCTCCCATTGAATTCTTGCACACCTTTGTGGGTGCCCTCTTTTTCTAACTTGTCAGCTAATTCATATGCCTCCCTATATGTATGATTAATTGTGGCATTCTGTTTGTTCATCAAATCTTTAATTTTTTCGACCTCTTCTTCATATTTCCATAGCTCCAGCCTTTTTGAGGTTAGTCCAACTAGAAGACTCGAATCCACTTGAATCTTAATGTTCTTAAGTGCTAACCTGTCGCAAATTTGTAAACCTCTTAATAAGGCATGTATCTATACTTGTAAAGCCGAGCTAGCCTTTCTATTCATTGTGATAGCTCGTATTATGTTCCCGAGTGAATCCCTAATCACCCCCACCTCCCACTATTCCAATATTCCTATTAAAACTGCCATTTGTATTAAGCGCCACCCAACCAGTTGGTGGCCTTTTCCAAGTTACGCTTTTCAAACCTAGTCATCTTTCCTTTCTTAGTGTCAAACCCCATTTATCCCCTAACTCCTTGCAAACATCTATATTATCTCCTCTAACCAGATTGATGGCAGATATTATTCAAATATCTTTTTTAATATCTTTTTAGATACTCTATGCGTTCATTCTAATGTTATCGAATCTACTCTTATTTCTGGCTTTCCATATACTCCACACTATTATAGGTGGGAGATTCTCCATAAGCCAAGTGCATGCTTTATTCCAAATTTGAATTTTTCCCTATGTAGTATTCTAGATTTTAACTCTTCTTCCTTCTGCTGTGGGATCTCAAGTTATCTCCATACCTTTTTTGCTATATCCCCTGTCGAAAAAAGATGATTCATGCTTTCTACTGTTGAAAAACAGCATTCAAACCTAGATGCTATCCTAATGCCTTTTTTCTGAATCTTCGTATCTACCGGGGTTGCTTCTAACAACATCCTCCACAAGAACGTTTTCATTTTTTGCGGGGTATCACCTTGCCATATCCTTTTAAATATGAGCTGAGGTTAACTCTTTTTCCTTATCAATTCTTTTGTTGACTTGAGATAAAAAATTTCTTGTGCATTTAAGGTTCACTTCCAGCCACTTCTATTAAGTCTTGAGTGAGATTCCACTAACTTTTTATGCTTATGCATAGCCTTACAGGCAATAGAAGCCTTCTTAGCATTCTTTGATGGCCCCTTTTCCCAAACATACATGTGCATGAATTTCACCCAAATGCTATCATTTTCTTTCAACATCCACCAGCTCTTATAAGCCCATGCACCAGCTATATTAGTTATGCTTGTAAAACCCAAACCAACATCCTCTTTAGGTCTGCATAAATCCTCACATTTACATAGTGTAATTTAGACTTTCCCTCCTTTTTTCCCCACAAAAAATTTGTCATTTCTTTTTCTAACGTTTTAATAACATTCTTCGGCAGTTGCATTACTGCTAGAATATGCACAGTAGAGCCTTGCAGCACATGCTTGATTAATGTCACTCTCCCCCAAGCTTAGCAAATCTTCTTTCCAACCTGCTATTTTCTTTCTCAGTTTACCTACATGATAGCTTAAGTACTTTGCTTTTAGCCTGCCCTCAAATACCAGGCAGCCCAAATACAATAGTGCTCCTCTTTTTTGAGTAAAGCCAGTGATGTTTTTAACCCTCTGACTTACTTTATTCGGGGCGTTTGCCGCTAACATGAACTTACATTTATTCGTGATTAGGATTTGGCCTATTTCTTCTCCTAAGGTGTTCAATAGATCCATGAGGTTGGTAAGAGACTTTCTACTTGCATTAGTGAAGATGATCACGTCATCTACATATGCCAAGCAGCCAATTTGGGGCTATTCCTTGGCTACCCAAATATTAATATTTTTCCCTTACACATTCTCTCTTTAAAATTTAGAAGTAATATGTCTAGGAAAATATTAAAGAGATAGAAAGATAGTAGATCTCCCTGCCTCAAACCTCTTACTGGATTAAATTCTTCACTTTTTTGCCTATTTATTATTATTCTAACCCATACACTTGATATGCAACTATATATTAATTTTATCTAGAATTCTGAGAATCCCTTTTTCCGCATAACATAACATAGGGTGGACCATTCAACAATATCGAAAGCCTTGGACAGATCTAGCTTAAGAGCTACATTATGACCCCTAGGCCCTGCCCCAATATTCCTTATCAGCTTTGACACCAAGCTTATGTTTTTTATCATTATTCTATTCTTAACGAAACCTGATTGTTCTTGTGAAATTATATCTAGAATAATATCTTTTAAACTATTTTGTAGCAGCTTTGCTAAAATTTTATATATGGCATTAGATAGGCTAATCGGTCGAAAATCCTCGCATTTTGGTGGATTGTCAGTCTCCGGAATAAGTATAATAAAAGAGCTTGCCAATGTTTTTGTAATTTCTACATCTGTAAATATTCATTTGATGGCCTGTAATAGCTCTTTCTTGATTATCTACCAACATAATTGTAAAAATGTTTTATTCCATCCATCTGGCCCCACCGTGTTATCTTTATTCATGCTAAATACTACTAACCTTACCTCTTTCTCTTCCAGAAATTCTGCCAGTTTGCTATTATCTTCCTCTAAAATTCTATGCCTAATTATCTACATTAGGCTATCCCCTACATGCGTGTTATTTTCACATAAATGTTTTTTCAAATATTGTTCCAAGTGAGATTTTATCTCATTCTCTTTTAATACCCATTCACCTTCAGAACTATTAATACTATTAATTCTTCGTTTCTTACTTTTAATTTTTGCCATTGTGTGAAAAAATTTGTATTATTATCTCCTTCTTTAAGCCACATTATTTGTGCTCATCTGCTTCCAAAATGCCTTTTCCATGCTTAATCTCAATCATATCTCTACCTCTGCTTTACTCAGGTCTTTTCTATACTCTTCCTTTTTGTCTCTTTCATATTCTATTTCACACATCTCTACTCTTTCTTCTGCCTATAAAATATGTGTGTGTATTTTCCCAAAACTCCCTTTATTTAAACAAATCTTTAAACAAAACAACTTAAGAACTAGAACCTATAGTGGATTACCTGACACCGGCTCTTACCAAGATTCTCTCACTACCGATTCAAATTTTCCATGCATACCCCACATATTCTGAAATATAAAGGGTGTTACAGGCCTATGTTATCTCCTACACGTTAACAGAATTGGACAATGATCCGAGTAGGTCCTATTTAAATATCTACTAATTTTAGATCCTAGTGATACTACCTATTTTGTATTACACAAGAATCTGTCTAGTCTTGCCCATATGACATCTCTCTTCCTCCAGTTATTACACCAGATGAATTTTGCTTCTAGATAATCAATTTCCATAAAATTCACTTTGGCAATCGCCTCATTAAAATGAGTCATTGCCTTGGCCTCTAGGTGTCTACCTCCTTTCTTCTCACTAGCATTTCTAATCACATTGAAGTCTCCCCCGATTAACCAAGGTAGGTCATTAGAAGCGACCTCCGTCATATCTCGCCAAAGAGTTTTCCTTTCTTCCTAAAAATTTTTAGCATAGATTGCCATCAATAATAAATCTGAGCATCCACTTATTTTTTATTGAATCATTCGTTCTGTGTAGTTTATTACTGTAACATCTAATTTATTATGCCACATCACCTAGACCTTGCCATTAAGGTTTGTTGTAGTTTTATCAAAACCCATAGACTTTTTATATTTATTGATTTGACTATTATCTACCATCAGTTCTGCGACCACCACTACTATACGTATATGAATTCTAATCAATTTTTTCATCTAATTAAAGAGGGTTTATTCGCCATCCCTCTTATATTCCAGTATAAGAGCCAAACCATTAAAGGTCAATTTTGCTTGAGCTCTTATCATACATTTTGAATCATATTTCATCGTTAGATATTTCTTCATGTTCCTTTGTGGTTTTATAGAAAAAGGTTCCATTTCTATATCTCTGAAACTTTTCCAAAGATGATTGGCCATTATTTTTAAGTCCCTCCTTTGCTTCGATTCTCCTTACTAGGCTTTGCCTTAACAAACTTCTTCTGCCTATTCTTTCTATTTTTCCTCTGGTGTTCTAAATTAATAGTCAAATCCATGGCAACCTCTACCTGTGCTATAACCTTTTTTAGCACATTAAACTGCTCTTCGTCTCCTCTTTCCTCATTACCTACCCTAACCTTCATAATTCATTCACTCTCACTCTCTAGCCTTTGACTCTCAAAACCATTTAATGGGGTTCCCTCATTCGGGAACTTCGCCTCTTTTACCCCTTTAGCACCTACTCCATCTCTATCCTTACCTACTATCTCTTACCCACTACACTTTACTGCCCCTACCTTGCCTCATATGCTTCCTAACCCATTTCTGCTTACTCATTCCTTTTCAACTATTACCTAGTTCCTCCTATACCTTCCACATGCCTAACTTACACTCAGCTAGCTTGGACCCATTATGCTATAGCACTTACAGTAAATAGGAAGGAACTCATGTATAATGACATGCTAGAAGCCCTTTCCTCCCTCACTGCCAATCCACAATTTCTGGGGAGGCAGTATAAATAGATTAGTCTCAATACAACCTCGAGCACCACTTGGTCTGGTCATGGAGGCCGTAGCCTAATCTATCATGATAGGCTTTTCCACACAAGATGCAAAAGAGTGTAGAGCAGATTTATTATGAAAGGGGAGAAGCAAGTTTGGCAGTGAGAACCTTACCGGGGCAAAAGTAGGCTCTATTAGTGGATTGAAGTCCACCGTCCATTTGAAGATGCGCATTAAGAAGCCATTGATGAACCAAAGACCTCACCCCCATAGACTTTTGAAGTCTTCCTCAACCATGTGTTGCAGAAACACATGCTTGGAGTCGAAGACTCCTTTCTTTTTCTTCTTCCTCATCATCATCATCATCATCTTCTTCTTCTTTCTCGTCTTCTTCTTCTTCTTCTTCTTCCTCTTCTTCTTCTTCTTCTTCTTCTTCCTCTTCTTCTTCTTTTTCTTCTTCTTCCTCTTCTTCTTGTTCTTCTTCTTCCTCTTCATCATCTTTTTCTTCTTCTTAATTTTTTCTACTACTACTTCTTCTTCTTCTTTATCTTCTTTTTCGTCATTTTCTTCTTCTTCTTCTACTACTACTATTTCATCATCATCTTCTTTTTCTTTTTCTTCTTCTTTGACTTCTTCTTCTTCTTCTTCTTCTTCTTCTACTACTACAAATTCTTCTTCTTCTATTATTATTATTATTCTTCTTCTATTATTATTATTATTCTTCTTCTTTTTCTACTACTACGAATAATTCTTCTTCTTCTACTATACTTCTTCTTCTTCTTCTTCTTTTTCTTTTTCTACTACTACGACTTCTTCTTCTTCATTTTCTTCTTCTTCTTCTTCTTCTTCTTCTTCTTTTGAAAACTTATTTTATTAAATTATACCCACTCTTTTTGGCGGGGGAATACCATTTTTACAAACTATTAGTTACCCTTTACCCCCTTACACCCTTTCAAATTCAATTAATTAAATAAGATAAAATTCGATTTATATCCTTTTAGGCACACTTCATTATATGTAATAGAAAATAATCTCTTAATCTTTTAAATGCTGATTAATTTTTAAAGTTTTCCTACTTTTCCTGCTCAAAAAATTGTGTTCCTTTGACTTTAGTATTAAGATTTTGCTCCTCCCTATTCTATTTCTTTATGCTTCCTCCTCAGTAGCCTTTTCACTGGAAACACTCCCACCTCTGCCTCTCTTTATCTTTATCTTTACCTATTTGTACCCTGTAAGAATGAAAAGGAAAAAACCACAAAATCAGCTATTCCTTTTCCCTCTTGCTCCTACTCAATGCACTGGAATCCTTCATAGCTGCATTGAATCCTTCACTGCATTATCCTAGCCTTTTCTTACTCTATTTTGATACATATTGCATTGAACTTATACAGACAGCCTGACCATAATATACAGACTACTTGACCACTACAACTACTCACTGCCCATCCACATACAGATTACCTTTAATGAAAATTAAACCCCTGCAGCTCCCCCATCCTCTCTCATACAATAGAATCATTAATCATGAAGCAACACAAACTAGCATTCTTATCCTCCATTAGTTGTTGCCTCTCTTCTTGCAGTTACCTCTATTCCAAAAAAAAACAAACACTACCAACTAAACCCAACTACGTACCATTTCGAAAGCCCTTGTTTTAGCAGCCTTATTGCCATTTCTGACTTTATTCTTGCCCTGCCCACTCCTTTATGACTTTATCTCTTGCTTCCTTGTCCTGCTCTATACAAACTGCCTAATCTTCCATACATCATACAGACTCTATGACCCCATTATGACAATTACCACAATTAACACAATAGAGACTATCCCTTCATCCTATACATACACCTGAACTAACATAATAACACCATCACTTCACAACTCTTCACAGCTCTTCAGTGCCCTTCACATCCCATCCATGAGTTGATATTGCTCTTCCAGCAGCAACCTGCATCTCAATAACACAAAACAACAAACACAAACATCACATGTGACCTCTCTCAGGTCTCAGCCACCCTGTAAGAGCTCTCCCTGTCATTACTACCCCTTTCTGAGTCTCTCTGATCTTTAGATGCTAGCTGCTTTTTACATCTTGCCTGTATAAGTAGAGACAAACAAGAACACAAGCAATAGTATATCCTTTTACCCAATTTTTTTGTATCTAGTGTACCCTCTCTATGCCAACATATTCTAATATATGGATAGGCCATTTTATCCAGCTTAGCCACCCCTGCGAATTTGTTAGGAATATCATTCCTGTCAAATTCTTGTGTGCTCCTATGTGTGCCCTTTTTTGCCAGCTTATCCGCAAGTGCATTGGCCTCCCTATATGTAGTGAAATTGTGTCCTCCAGCTCTTCCATTAGTTCCCTTATATTTTCCGTGTCTTCTTCATATCTCCACATTTGTAGTCTTTTTGAGGCTAGCCCTTCTAAATGCTCTGAATCTACTTGAATTTGAATCTTCTTGAGATTCAACCTTTTACAAATCTAAAGCCCCATAAGCAAGGCTTGAATCTCTGATTGTAAGGCTGAATAAGCCTTATCTTTCATAGTAAAGGCTCTTATAATCGTACCCCGTGCATCCCTGATCCCTCCTCCTCCACCCGCTATTCCCATGTCTTTATTAAAACTTCCATCTGTGTTAATAGAAAACATTGCATTTGGTGGTTTAACCCAATAAACTCTCTTTAGACCCAACCACCCTTCTTATTAATACTCAGTGCCCATTGAATTCTCAATTTTTTTGATGTATCAATATTTCCAATTTTAATCTATTTTAGTGCAGAAATAATTGAGATTTGCTTTTTTATATCTTTCAAAATTTCTTCTGAATTCATTAATACTCCTTCAAACCTGCTTTTATTTATAACTTTCCATATACACCAAATGGTTACTGAGGGAATGTTACTCCTAAGCCAAGCAACAACTTGACTTTTTGATTTCTCCCTATTCCAGTGTATCAATCTGTTTTCTAGTTTATCTTCTTTTAGCTAACAGCCGGTGTTTTCCAGTTGATTCCATATCTCCTTTACTACATTCCCTTTTGAAAAAAGATGATTTGTGCTTTCTATCTCTAAGTGATAGTATTCACATCTCTATGCCAGCTCTATACCTTTCTTCTGTATATTTAAATCTACTAGTGTGGCTTCTATGAGCATTCTCCACATTAGTGTTTTCATTTTATGTGGGGTATAACTTTTCCAGAACTCTTTAAAAATTAGTTAATGCTTGTATTTATTTTTTATTATATTCTTTGCTGATTTAAGAGTAAATTTTTCTTCTATATTTAGTATCCATTTACATCCCCTTTTATTTAATCTAGAATGAGCTTCTACTACCTCTTTTTGCTTTATCATCGACTTCCATGCTTTAGATGCTTTTTTTGAGTCTTTCAGTTGCTCATTTTCCAATCCATACTTGGCGCCCATAAACCTTGCCCACATGCTATCATTTTATTTCAACCTCTTCCCTCTTTTGCAGGCCCATGCACTAGCCATGTCAGTGAGGCTAGTAAAACCTAGACTTGCCTCCTCCTTGGGAAAGCAAAGGTCTTCCCATTTTTGCCAGTGTAATTTTGGTTTACCTTCCCTCTTTCCCCACAAGAAATTAGTCATCTCCTTTTCTAGTCCCTTTATGATCTTTTTTAGAGGATACATGATAGTTAAAATGTGCACGAGTGAGCCTTGTAATGCATGCGTAATTAATATAATTCTACCCCCCATAGTTAAAAGATCATCCTTCTAGCCCACCATTTTTTTCTTCATTCTCACAACCTGGTAGCTTAAATATTATTCTTTTAATCTTCCCTAAAAAATAGTGCAGCCTAGGTACATTAATGCACCTTAATTCTGGGTGAAACCTATAATATTTATAACCCTTTGAGTAGCTTTATCTGGTGCTTTTTCCGAGAGCATAAATTGACACTTCTTTATGTTTAAAGTTTGCCCTATTTCCTATTCTAGCATGTGCAATAATTCCATCAAATTTACAAGAGATTTTCTGCTAGCATTTGTGAAAATGATCACATCATCTACATATGCCAAGCAACAAACTCGAGGAGTGTTCTTAGGTTGCCTAAACATTAGTATCTCATCTTTTTCCATTTTATCTTTTAAATTTATCAGCAGTGATTCCAACTAAATTTTAAATAAATAAGGTGATAGCATATCTCCTTGCCTTAATCCTCTCACTGGCTTAAACTCCTCCCCTAACCTCCCATTTATTATAATTCTAACCCACAAGCTTGATATGCATATATGCATTAAATCTATCCAAAATTTCAAGAAGCCCATATTACGCATAATATAGCATAAGATTGACCATTCTACCCTATCAAATGCTTTTGACATATCAGTTTTAAGGCCACATTATGTCCCCTTGCTTTGACCCCAATATCTCTCATCATTTCTGATGCTAGATTTATATTTTCCATTATCATTCTATTTTTTATAAAACCTGATTATTCTTGTGAGATTATGTTAGGAAATATATCGCTTAGCCTATTTTGTAATAGCTTCGTTAAAATCTTATATATCGAGTTACACAGGCTAATTGGCCAAAAATCTTCGTATTTTTGTGGGTTTTCAAATTTTGGAATGACTACAATAAACGAGCGTGCCCACAATTTTGTAATTTATGCTCCTACAAATATCCAGTTTATAGTCTGTGACAAATCTATTTTGATAATATGCCAGCAAAATTGAAAAAAATGCATTGTTCTAGCCATATGGTCTTGTCACACTATCTTTATTCATACCAAATACAACTGCCTTCACTTCTTCCTCATCTAGAAATTCAGCCAGCTTCTTATTATCTTCATCTATCACTTGCTGTTTTTTTTCTGTATTAAACTGTTCCCTTCCTGCCTCACATTTTCACATAAATGTATTTTCAAGTATTCTTCTAAGTGTGTTTTTATCTCCTCTTCTTTTTCGACCCATTTACCTTCTGAATTTTTTATAGCTTTTATCTTTTGTTTTTGGGATTTGAATTTTGCCATAGTGTGAAATAATCTAGTATTATTATCTCATTCCTTGAGCCACATAATTCTAGCTCTCTGTTTCTAGAAAACCTCTTCCATATTTATACTAAGTCTCAATTTTGCCTCTCCTCGACTTAATTCTTATCTACTCTCCTCATTTTGGTCTCTCTCATATCCTATTTAACTCTTCTCCATTATTTCCTCCGCATGTATTATAGTCCTATTTATATTCCCAAATACCTTTTTATTCCAAGTAGTAAAGCAAATTCATAACCTATACATTTTAACTACTAAAACTTGTAATGAATTTCTTATAGCTTTTTGTGTCCATGAATTCTACACAACAGCTTCAAAATTCGCATGCAGACCCGAAATATGTTGAATTTAAAGTTTTATGTAGGCTGATAGTTATTCTGCTAAGTCAAGAGTATAGGGTTGTGGTCATAATAGGTTCTATTTAAATGTATGATAGTTGTAGATCCTTGTGAATCTACCCATTTTGCATTAAACAAAAACCTATCCAGTATTGCCCAGATCACCCCCCCTTATTCCAGTTATTACATCATGTATATTTTGCCCCTATGAAGTCTACTTCTATGAGATTTTCTTTAACGATTGCCTCATTAAATTGTGCCATCGTCTCTGCATAGGGATGTCTTCCTCCTTTTTTTCTCATTGGAACATATTATCACATTGAAGTCCACTCCAATAATCCAAGGAAGGTCTCACTACTATTTCCTTTATGTCCTACCATAATATTTTCCTTCCTTCTTAGGAATTTTTCACATAACTACCGAAATTAAAATTTCTATATGGCTAATAAATTTGAAATGTACAACTTGCTCCGTATGTTTAAGAATTCTGAGTTCTAACTTACTATCCCACATAAACCACATTTCGAATTCAAATTTGATATGGCTTTATCAAATCCCATTAATTTTTTATATTGGTCTAATTGATTTTTATCTACCATTGGTTGAGTTATAATTACTATCTTTAGCCATATAATCCATGGAAGACCCTTTCTTCTTCTTCTTATTCGTCTTCTTATCTTCTCCTTATTCTTCTTATTCTTCTTCCCCCTCTTCTTTTTCTTCGTCTTCTTCTTCTCCCCCCTCATATTCGTCTTCTTCTTCTTATCTTCTTCTTCTTCGTCTCTCCCCCCCCTTCAATTTCTTCGTCTTCTTCTTCTCCCCCCTCATATTCGTCTTCTTCTTCTTCTTCTTCACCCCCCACCTTTTTTATTTTTATTCTTATTCTTCTTCTTCTTCTTGTTCTCGCCCCTCTTCTTCCCCCCTCTTCTTGTTATTATTCTTTTTCTTTTTCTTTTTCTTCTTCTTTTTCGTGCTCATCATCATCATCATATTCTTCTTCTTTTTATTCTTCTTCTTCTCCCCCTCTCTTCTTCTACTTCTTCTTCTCCACCTTCTCCCTACACTTAATCTTCTTCTTTTCTTTCGTATTTTTCTTCTTATTTCTTTCTTCTTCTTCTTATTTGTACTTTATTCTCTTCTTCTTCTTCTTCTTCTTCTTCTTCTTCTTCTTTCTTCTTCTTATTCTTTCTTCATCATCTTCTTGTTCTTCTTCTTTCTTCTTCTTCTTCTTCTTTCTTCTTCATTTTCTTCTTTTTCTTCTTCATTTTCTTCTTTTTCTTCTTCTTCTTATATTCTTCTTCTTTCTTCTTCTTCCTTCTTCATAATAATAATAATAATAATAATAATAATCATCATTTTCTTCTTCTTCTTTCTTTTTCTTTCTTCTTCTTCTTCTTCTTCTTCTTTATTCTTCTTCTTTTTCTTCTTCTTTTTATTTCTTTCTTCTTATTCTTTCATCATCATCATCATCTTCTTCTTCTTTTCTTCTTCTTTCATCTTATTCTTTTTATTATTATTATTATTATTATTATTATTATATTATTTATTATTTTCTTCTTCTTCTCTTCTTTTTCTACTTTCTTCTTCTTCTTCTTCATCTTTCTTCTTCTTCTTCTTATTCTTATTCTTTCTTCTTCTTCTTCTTCTTTGTTCTTCTTCTTTTTGTTCTTCTTTTTCTTCTTCTTTCTTGTTATTCTTTCTTCTTCTTTTTATTCTTCTTCTTTTTCTTCTTTTTCTTCTTCTTTCATCTTATTCTTTTTTATTCTTTTTCTTTCTTCTTCTTTTTCTTCTACACTTCTTCTCCTTCTTCTTCTTCTTCTTCTTCTGCTTCTTCTCCTTCTTCTTAATAATCTTCTTCGTTGTCTTCTTCTTTTACTTTTTATTTGTCTTCTTCTTTATCTTCTTCTTTGTCTTCATCATCAACATCATCATCATTATCTTCTTATTCTTCTTCTTTTTCATATTCATCAACATCATCATCATCATCAATCATCATCATCATCATCATCTTCTTCTTCTTTCTTCTTTTACTTCTACTTCTTATGCTTCTTCTTCTTCTTCTTCGTATTCTTAGTCTTCTTCTTCGGCTTCTTCTGCTTTTTTTTCTTCCTCTTCCTCTCCCTCTTCTTCTTCTTCTTCTTCGTCTTCTTAATCTTCAACTACTACTAATTCTTCTTCTTCTTCTTCTTCTTCTTCTACTACAACTTCTTCTTCTACTTTTCTTATTATTATTATTATTATAATTATTATTATTATTATTCTTTTCTTCTTCTTATTCTGCTTCTTCTCTTTCTTCTTCTTCTTCTTTCTCTTCTTCTTCTTCCTCCTCCTCCTCCTCTTCTTCTTCTTCTTCTTTCTTCTTCTTTCTTTTATTCTTCTTCTTCTTTTATCTTCTTTCTTCTTATTATTCTTATTCTTCTACTTCTTCTTATTTCTTCTTATTCTTTCTTCCACTGTTTCCTCTTCTTCTTCTACTTATTTATTATTATTCTTCTTCTTCTTTTTCTTTTTCTTTTTCTTTCTTCTTTTTCTTATGCTGCTTCTTCTTCTTTCTTCATTTTCTTATGCTGCTTCTTCTTCTTCTTCTAGTCTTATTATTCTCCTTCTTATTCTTCTTCTTCTTATTCTTCATCCTTTTCTTTGTCTTCTTCTTCTTCTTCTTCTTCTTCTTTTTCTTCTTCTTCATCTTCTACTTCTTCTTCTTCTTCATCTTCTACTCCTTCTTCTTCTTCTTCGACTTCTTCTTCTTCTTCTTCGTCATCATCATCATCTTCATCATCATCTTCTTCTTATTCTTCTTTTTTTATCGTCGTCGTCATCTTCTTCTTCTTCTTCTTTTGCTTCTTCCTCTTCTTCTCCTCTTCTTCTTCCTCTTATTCTTCTACATATTCTGCTGCTTCTTCTTCTGCTTCTTCTACTTCTTCTTCTTAAACTTTTTCTTCTTCTTGTTCTTCTTCCTTCTCCTCTTCTCCTCTTATTCGTCTTCTACTATTCTACTTCTTCTTCTTCTTTATTTTATTTTTCTTTTTCTTCTTCTTCATCTTCGTATTCTTTTTCATCTTCTTCTTATTCTTCTTATTCATCGTCATCTTCTTCTTCTTCTTATTAAACTTCTTTTTGTTCTTCTTCTTCTTCATCTTTTTCTTCTCCTTCTTCTTCTTTCTTATTATACTTCTTCTTATTATTATTCTTCTTCTTTTTCTTTTTTTTCTTCTTCTTCTTATTCTTCGTCTTTCTTCTTCTTCTTCTTCTTCTTCTTCTTATTCTTCGTCTTTCTTCTTATTTCTTCTTTTTCATCATCATCATCATCTTCGTTATCTTCATCTTCTTCTTTCTTCTTCTTACTTCTACTTTTTTTTCTTATTTCTTCTTCTTCTTTCTTCTTTCTTATTATTATTATTATTATTATTATTATTATTATTATTATTCTTCTTCTTCTTCTTCTTCTTTCTTCTTATTCTTATTCTTCTTCTTTCTTCTTCTTCTTTCTTCATCTCTTCTTCTTCTTTCTTCTTCTTCTTCTTCTTCTTCTTCTTTCTTTTTCTTCTTCATTATTATTATTATTATTATTCTTTTTCTTCTTCTTTATTATTATTATTCTTCTTATTATTACATTTTTCATCTTCTTTCATCTTCTTTCATCATCATCATCTTCTTCTTTCTTCTTCTATCTTTTTCTTTTGTCTTCTTCTTCTAGCTACTTCTTTTTTATTATTATTATTATTATTATTATTATTATTATTCTTCTTCTTCTTTCTTCTTCTTTCTTCTTCGTCTTCTTCTTCTTCTTTTTTATTCTTTATTCTTCTTCTTCATTTTCTTATTATTCTTTCTTTTTCATATTTGTCTTCTTCTTTTTCTTTATCTTTCTTCTTCTTCTTCTTCGTCATCTTCTTCTTCTTATTCTTCTTCTTCGTCTTCTTCTGCTTTTTATTTTTCATCATCATCATTCATCATCATCATCTTCATCATCATCATCTTCGTCTTCTTATTGTTCTTCTTCTTCTTCTTCTCTGTCTTCTTCTTTTTTTTCTTCTTCTTCTTTCTTCTGCTTCTTCTTCTTATGCTTCTTGTTATTCTACTTCATCTTCTTCGTCTTCTTCTTCGGCTTCTTCTGCTTCTTATTCTTTGGCTTCTTCTGTTTCTTCTTCTTCTTCTTCTTCTTTTTCTACTACTACTACTACTTATTCTACTTTTTTCTCTTTTTCTACTACTACAACAACAACTACTACTACTACTACTTCTTCTACTACTACTTCTTCTTCTACTACTACTTCTTCTTCTACTTTTACTTCTTATTCTTCTTCTTTATATACTTCTTCTTTGTATTCTACTACTTCTTCTTTCTCTTCTTCTTCTTTTTGTTCTTATTCTTGTTCTTCTTTTTTTCTTTCTTCTTCTTCTCTTCTTATTTCTTCTTATTCTTTCTTCTTCTCCTTCTTCGTCGTCTTCTCCTTCTTCTTATTTCTTTGTCTTCTTTTTCTTCTTTCTCTGTCTTCTGCTTCTTCTACTCTTCTTCTTCTTCTTCTTTTTTCTACTACTACTTCTTCTTCATCTAGTTCATATTATTATTATTATTATTATTCTTCTTCTTCTTTGTCTTCTTCTTCTTCAATGTCTTCTACTTCTTCTTCTTTTTCTTTTTTTTTTTTCTTCTTCTTCTTCTTATTCTTCTACTACTACTACTTCTTCTTATTCTTCTGCCTCTTTTGCAACTTCTTCTTTTTCTTATATCTCTTCGTCTTCTATCTCTTTTTCTTTTTCTTTTTCTTCTTCTTCTTCTTTTACACTTCTTCTTCTTCTAATACTACTACTACTTCTTCTTCTTTTTCAACTTCATCTTGTTCTCCTCCTCCTCCTCCTCCTCCTCCTCCTCCTCCTTCTTCTTCTTCTTCTTCTTCTGCTTCTACTACTTCTTCTTGTTCATCATCATCATCATCATCATCTTCTTCTTCTTCTTCTTCTTCTGCTTATTCTTCTTCATCTTCTTTTTCTTTTTTTTTCTTCTTCTTCTACTCTTCTTCTTCATCTTTTTCTTATTTTTCTTCTTCTTCTTCGTCATCATCATCATCATCTTCTTCTTTGTCTTCATCATCAACATCATCTTCTTCTTCTTCAACATCTTCTTCTTCATCTTCTTCTTTTTCTTCTTCTTCTGCTTCTTCTACTACTACTACTACTTCTTCTTCTTCTTTTGCCTCTTCTACCTCTTCTTCTTCATCTTATATCTTTTCTTCTTCTTCTTTTTCTTTTACATTCTTCTTCTTTTTCTTTTTTTTTCGTCTTTGTCTTCTTCTTCTTCTTCTTCTACTTCTTATTCTTGTTCTTTGGCTTCTTTCTTCTGCTTCTTCTACTTCTTCTTCTTGTGCTTCTTTTTATTCTTCTTCCACTTCTTCTTCTTCTTCTTCTTCATTTTCTTCATCATCATCATCTTCTTCTTCTTATTTTTTTTCTTTTTCTTGTTCTTTCTCATTTTTTTTTCTTCTTCTTCTTCCTATTCTTTTTCAACTTATTTCTTCATATTCTTTCTACTTCTTCTAATCATTCTTCTTCTTCTTCATTTTTCTTTTTTTTCTTCTTCTTTTCCTCTTCTTCTTCTTTATCTCTTTTTTCTTCTTTGCCTCTTACTTCTTTTTTTTCTTCTTCTTATTCTTCTTCTTCTGCATCTTCTTCTTCATTTTCTTTATCATCATCATCAACATTATCTTCATCTTCTTTTTATTCTTATTATTCTTCTTCTTCTTAATCTTCTTCTATTTTTCTTCTTCGTCTTCATCTTCTTCTTATTCTTCTTCTTTTGTTTCTTCTTCTTATGCTCCTTCTTCTTTTTTTCTTCTTCTTCTACTTCTTCTACTTATTCTTTCTTCTTCTTTTTCTTCAACTTATGCTTCTTCTGCTTCTTCATCTTCCTTTTCTTCTTCTTCGTCTTCTTCCTCTTCTTCTTCTTCTTCTTCGCATTCTTCATCTACTACTACTACATCTTCTTCTTCTTCTTCATTTTTTTTATTCTTCTTCAACTTCTTCTTCTTCTTCTTCTTCTTCTTCTTCTACTTCTTCTTCATTTTATTCTTCTGCATCTTCTTCTTCTCCTACTTCTTCTTCATCTTCTTCTGCTACTTCTGCTTCTTCTTTTTCTTCTTTTGCTCTTTTTTTTAAATTTATTTTATTATTAATAATCCTCTCTTTTGGCGGAGGAATACCATTTTTACAACCTACATCTACCCGTGGCCCCCTTACACCCATCTTAACCTTAAACCTACTAGCTAGCATGTTGAAATTTAAAAAATTTTAAAAAAACAATTATTCATTTTATAAATTAAACTAGAATAAGCATGCTCTAGTTTATCTAATTTTCGGCCCATATTTCCATTTGACTATTTTCGGTCCATCTTTTCGGCCCATCTTTTCATTTAATTCCATGTATTGCTCGACCGTTTCTTGAGCTCAGCATCTATTCTCTCGTCGCCTCGTGTCTCAAGCCCTGTTATTCACATTGTTCCCGAGTATTTTCCATCCGTCTTCCATCTTCTTTTTTACGCTCCAATACCTGCAATCTACAAAGAAAACGAGCACGACTACAATATAACTTCTCTACCCTATTCCCCTTGTCCCTTGTTAAACATATTCAGCATTTATTAATCGCTTCCATCCTCTTTGCCGCGCCTTATAAACTGAGATGCAGCAAGACTTACAACTCTCTGCATAACTCTCAAAAAATAAGAAAGTTCATTGAAATAATCCAGAATTATAACGGGTAAGACTACAAATAAGCCAGCAAAAAACCCATTTCCGAGCACTTATAAGCTGTCCACCATTCTGTAATTCCTCTTCGAGTGTTGAATACCCACAGGGCCGGGTGATCAATCGAGAGTGTCTACCATAAATCAACTCGGGAAACAGCAAACAAAGCAGTGATAACTTATAATTTATGTTCTTGTCAAGGGCAAAATAACTATCAAAACTACATTATTTAACCTATTAAACAACTACGAAATTAACAATGTAGAAAAATAAAATCACCATCGAGAGTTTGCTTACAACCTGCAATATGATACACCAAACAGAAACTTAAGTGTACACAACCTACCAACCAAGACTCCATGCTGTAAACTTCGTATGATGCTATGCTGCTGAGGGTAGAAAATATTTCATATGATGTAAACAACTTGTCTAATTTTACTAATTATATTTAAATTTAGTTCAGCCTCCGACCTTTATAACTCTAACATAAGAAAAAGCCATCTTATCTAATTTTACTAAACCTTTTAATTTTTTCAGCATAGAAACCTCATCGAATTCTATTTCTTCTTTTTTAGAGCCTATCCTCGCAAGATTATCTGCTGGGGTGTTTGCCTCTATATATATATATATGCATTATTGATGCATTTATTTCATTTTTAAGCTTCATTATTATTTCTAATTCTTCTTCATATTTCCAAAGAAAAATTCTTCCTATTACTAAGTTAAATAATAACATCGAGTCTACCTGTATTTGAATATTTTTATATTCCAATTTCTTACATACATTTAAGCCTATACTTAACGCCCTAATTTCTGAATGTAGAGCCTAGTCTGCTACACTAACCGAAGTAAAAGCTTTCATGATTGTGCCTTTATGATCTCTTATTAACCCACCTCCCCCCGCTATTCCTGTATCCCTATTGAAACTTCCATCCGTGTTTAGGGAAAATTTTCTTTCAGGGGGCCTGGCCCAGCTTATACTTTTTTCCCAATAATGTTTAATAGATTTTATATTAAGACCCCATTCCCTCTTCAATTTCTTATCTATAGCTAGTTTATCTACTATAATGGGTTTAATGTTTGATATATTACTTATTTCCTGCTTAATTTCTTGTAATATATCTTTTGAGTTCATTCTTATCCCTTCAAATCTACTCCTATTACGAGCTTTTCATAAACACCATATCACTATATGAGGTAAATTCTTATTAAGCTAATTTCTAGCAGGGTTAGTAGAAGTTGCTTTTTCCCATTTTTTAATTCTCTCTATTAGCCTGTCCTCTTTATTACTAATTTGTTCATATCCTTCAAGTTTCTTCCAATTTTCTACTGCAATTTTCCCTCTCGAGAATATGTGGTCCATTGATTCCACTTCTGTAAAGCAGCATTCACATCTGGACACTATTTTTATACCCTTTCTCTGCACATTGGTGTCCACATGTAAAGCATTTGATAATACTTTCCAGGCTAGCGAGCACATTTTTTGTGGGGTGCCTACTTTCCAGACCCATTTAAATATGGGTTGAGCAGGTTTTTTTTTCTAATCAACTCCTTCACCGATTGGAGTGTGAAATTACCTTGTGGTGTGAGGGTTCATTTCCAACCACTCTTTTTTAATATTGAGTGTGATTCTACTATCTCTTTATGTTTTTCCAGAGCCTTCCAATTATTTGATACATGCTTAAGCCTCTGGTTATTTTGTGTTAAATATTTTGCCTTCATAAAATTTGCCCAGAGGCTATCATTCTCAATCAGCCTCCACCATCCTTTACAGTCCCAGGCAATGGCCATATCCTGTAAAGTGATTATTCCTAAACCTTCTTCAGCTTTTGGATAACATATATCCCTCCAATTTTTTCAGTGAATTTTTTGCTTCCCATCTTTTTTGCCCCATAAAAAATTTGACATATCTGATTCTAATTTATTCAAGAATTTTTTCGGAGGATGTATTATAGATAAGATATGCACTAGTGTGCTTTGTAACACATGCGAGATTAATGTAATCCATCCCTCAAACCCTAAAAGCTCTTCCTTCCAACCTGCTATTTTCCTTCTGATTTTATCTTGTATTGGTGTTAAATATTTCTCTCTCAGTCTGCCTTCATATATTGGGCAGCCTAAGTATATTAAAGCTCCCTTATTATGTGTAAAGCACGTTATGTTTTTAATCTTATTTATCACTTTCTCTGTTGTCTTTTTAGCAAACATAAACTGACACTTCTTTTTATTTACAACCTAACATGTTTCTAATTCGAATAATTGTAATAATTCTATCAGATTTATTACAGATCTTTTATTTGCATTTGTAAAAATTATTAGATCGTCGGCATAAGCCTAACAACCTATTCTCGGAGTATTATATAGTTGTCTAAAAGGTAATATATTACCATTTGACATTCCTTTGTTTAAATTAAGAATAAGCAGATCTAAATATATATCAAATAATAACGGGGATAATGGGTCCCCCTGTCTTAGGCTTCTTATGGGTTTAAATTCATCACCTATATTACCATTTATGATAATTCTAACCCAAGCACTTGAGATGCATCTATATATTATGTCTATGCATAATTCAGAAAAACCATATTTCCTTAAAATGTAACAGAGTGTATCCCATTCAACTCTATCAAAAGCTTTCGACAAATCCAACTTGATTACTAGATTATTACCTCTTGTTTTAGTTGCAATTTCTTTCATCATTTCTGAAGCTAATCTAATATTTTCAATCATTAGTTTGTCTTTAACATATCCGGTTTGCTCTGGTGATATTATTAATGGCAAAATAATACTTAATCTGTTTTGAATTATTTTAGTTAAAATCTTATAAATCGCATTGCATAAACTTATAGGTCTAAAATCCTCGCATAGTTGGGGAGCTTCTTTTTTGGGGATTAGAACTATAAATGAATTTGCCCAAGCTTTAGGAATATCTGCTCCAGCAAAGAAACTGGCAAGCACTGTAATTAGGTCATTTTTAATAATGGGCCAGTTTAGCTGGAAAA
This sequence comes from Sapria himalayana, assembly GCA_029783825.1. NCBI lineage: Eukaryota > Viridiplantae > Streptophyta > Magnoliopsida > Malpighiales > Rafflesiaceae > Sapria > Sapria himalayana. Next base: position 1,256,781 of record JAREIK010001258.1, on the reverse strand, counting down.
AGTAATTATTCCAGCCATCTGGTCCCGCTGCACTATCTTTATAAACATTAAAGACTGTAATCTTTACCTCCTCTTCTTCTGAGATTCTTTCCATCATTTGATTTTGTTATTTCGTAATGGAAGCCCCAATCTCTTGAAACAAGGAGTTCCCTTCGTGAGGCATATTACCACACAGATGGGATTTAAAAAAAAATCCTCAAATAGGTTACATAATTGTTTGTCTTCTTCTATCCATCTTCCTTCTTTATCTTTAAGTCCTTTAATTTTATTTTTCTGTATTTTTATTTTGCTCATGTTATTGAAAAATTTGGTGTTTCTATCACCATCTTTTAACCATTTAATTTTTGCTCGTTGTTTCCAATATATCTCCTCCATATGTAACTTTAAACTCAATTCAGCTTTAGCCTTGTTTAAAACCTTCGTAATTTCATTGTCATTTTTATTATCGTATTCTTTTTCTAACTTTTCCACTTGTTCCTCTGCTTGCTTTATTTGTTGATTTATATTTCCGAAAACTTCTTTATACCATGATTTTAAATGTTTTTTTAATCTATATAGCTTTGTCATTAGAACTTGCTTCAGTTTACCCGAAGTAGGTTCTGACCAAGAATCTCTTACAAATTTTTCAAAATCGGCATGTTTTCCCCACATGTTTTGAAATTTAAAACTTCATGCACCTCGTTTGTTGTTGTGAAGTGCTATGAGAAGTGGAGAGTGATCTGAACAGGTTCTGTTTAAATCTCTAAGCCCTGTAGTCCCATGTGAGGCTACCCACTTCGCATTACACATTACTCTGTCCAGTCTGGCTCAAATTGCTCCTCTTTTTTGCCAGTTATTACACCAAGTATAATTTGAGTCTGTGAAGTCTATTTCCATCAAAAAAGAATTAGAAATCGCCTCATTAAATTGAGACATTACTATTGTGTTAGGGGTTCCCCCCCCCCCCTTTTCCGAGGCACTTCTTGTAACATTAAAGTCTCCTCCTATCAACCAGGGAATATTTTTTTTCTGCAATTTTCTGCATTTCTTCCCATAAGACTAGTCTGGTTTTTTTATCATTTTTTGCCTATACTACCGATACTATGTCTTCGAATATTTTTAAGTGCACTATTTGTTCTGTGTCTTTTAATATTTCTATATCTAAATAATTATGCCACATAATCCAGAGTTTACTATTTAGGTTAGAAAATGAATTATTAAATCCTAGAATTCGACTATATTTAGTTAGTTGGTCCTGTTGGATCAAAGGTTCTGCAATTACAACCAATGAAATTTTATATATTTTAATCAATTGTTTTAATCTCTTTATCGAGGGGTTATTTGCCACCCCTCTAATATTCCAATATAAATAACTATCCATTAAAACCTAGTTTAAATTGTGATCTTGTTGTGCATTTGACTCATATGTTTTATCTAAAGATTTTCTCATATTCCTAGCACTCTTGGGTGCAATTGATTGTGATATTTCATTATATTTCCCTTGCTTACCAAGTTGCATAGCTATTCTTTTTATGGCTTCCATGGATTGATCTCTAGTGAGTTTTTTACAATTTTGCTCATACAATGCTAAATCATCTTTAACTTCTTCTATATTAATTTCTTCCTTTGCTTCTAGAATATCGAATGGGGGGCAACTTAATACTTCTGATTCTTCTTCCGTGAAATCAAAGAGATCTTCATCTATCCAACTATAATCCTCTAATTTTTATTTTAACACCCTTCTAGTTTTATTTTTTCTACCTCTCCTCCTACTAACTTTCACTTCCTCCCAACCCTCTTCCTTATTCTCCTCATTTCTTATCTCTAAACTTACTTCTATATTACTTTTACCCTCCTCCATATTTAAAAAATAATTTTTCTTCTCCCTCCTACTCCCCTCTTCTTCATCCTATAAAGCTTGCATTTTTCCATGTTTCGGGCCCTCAACCTCTTTCCTTATCCATTTTTCAACCCTACTTCTTCTACCTTCCTGCCATTACACCTCACCTATATATTCTGTTCCCATTTTGCACACATCCATTTCATGCCCAAGTCTTTTACAGGTAAGGCAGTAAGGGGGCAAATTTTCAGGTATAACCGTTAGCCAAAACCCCTCATTATGCCCATCTTCCCCTTCGCCTATCCATATTCTGCTAGGGGGAAGTGTGAGGAGGTTACACTCCACACAGACGCGAGCTTGGCTTGGCCGTGTCATAGAAACAGTGGCCTCATCACGAATTAATGGCTTGCCCAAACAAAAAGAGATAGCATGGAGAGAATGAGCGTCAAACAAATATATAGGGAGGTTCGGCAAAGAGAACCATACCGGGGCAAGGGGAGCCTCCTCCGTGGGACTGAAGTTCTTCGTCCATCTTAGCACTAGAATAGGATAGCCGTTTACTTGCCAAACTCCTCTATGCCATAAGCGATAGAAGTCCTCGTTCGTAAAACACTGCAAAAAAACATGGCGTGCATCGTAATCTGCCAACTTTACCTTACCCGTGAGCTTTAGAGAGGAGATAAATTGAAGTATTTCGCTCGGGCAAGGCCTGCCGTGGGAGAACTTCCCAATGAGCATGTGTTCATAAGGCGCCTGTAACTTCCTCATCTCTTTGGTTGAAAATATGATAACGAGACTCCCATTTTTTTTTCGAATGAGCGTGAGGGAGGCGCGGGCTCCTTCGTTATCAAGGCAAAGGACTTATTTTTTGAAAATAAGCCATTTTGCTCCATTTTCAGCTTGAAAGGAGCTTGATTTGAGCAAAAATGAGGGTTTTCTCTTTCTAGGAAAGTGGGATTTCTCTCTCTAGAAGTTGAGAGCGTTTTTTGAAAAAAAAAAGAAGCCGTTTCTTTTTGTTCTTTTCTTCTTCTTCTTCTTCGCTTTTTCTTCTTTTGCTTCTTCTTCTTCTTCTTCTTCTTCTTTTTCATCTTTTTTTTCTTCTTCTTCTCATTCTTCTTCTTCTTCTTCTTCTTCGTCTTCTTCTTCTACTATTACTACTACTACTACTACTTTTTTTTTTTGAAAATTTTTTTATAAATTATAACTATCTCTTTTGGCGGAGGAATACCATTTGTACAAACTGGTATCTACCCTTTTCCCTCTTACACCCTTGTCCAATAACAATAATTAAAAGACTTATCAAATTTAAAGAAAACTTAGTGAAGTTAACTTAAATAAAACTAGCAATCATAATCTTTCGAGTCTTCATCTCTCGTTTTGGTCTATCCCTTTATGTCCCTTTGTCATTCCTTTATCCTTATCCTTCTTTAGCTTTTTTAATACTTCAAAGGCTATGTGTCCTACCTCATGCTTTTTCTTCATTTCCCTGATTTCCTAACTTGCTAGCTTTAATTTCCTGCATAAAGTGTGTGCATTTGTATACAAATGAACCTTGACCCGTGTACTTTCCTTTAGGCTTACAGCATGCAGCATTCAATCCTCCTTACTGCTTATCAGTTTCTCTAAATGTCTGAATTTTCTGCCCTTTTTCTTCCCTTTTAAAGCTCCATACTTTAACTTTAATCGATGTTGCTTTAAGCTCCCTTGCCCTTGTTTGTTTAAGATCTGCCATTGTCGCCTCCCGAGCACCTAAGCTAGACACTGACATATTCTAATGACCTATTTATTTCAACGTTAACACATGACTCGGTCTCCTTTCATACATAGTTTCGGACTTTTAACATTAAAACAAACACTAATGGTTTACATGAAATAGAGCACTTTATTTTACAGCCTACTAACACAGTATAGACACTTATAGCTGCTGGAATTTCTGTTCTTCAGCTATTGATCTTTGCTACTTCACTTTACTGCTAAGAAAACAGAAAACAACACAGCACTAACAAATTCCAGCATACCTTGCCATAGTTCCGACCTTAGTTTTTTTGAAGCTGCTAGAATTCTCCCTGCAGAGACAAAATTCCCTTGCATAGCAGGCTTTAGGCTTAACAGCATGCAGCATTCAACCCTCCTTGCTGCTTGTCAATTTCTCTAAATGTCTGAATTTTCTGCCCTTTTTATGCCCTTTAAATCTCCTTACTTTAACTTGAATCAATATCATTTTAAGCTCCCTTGCCCTTGTTTGTTTCAGATCTGACATTGTCGTCTCCAGAGCACCTAAACTAGACACTGACAAATTCTAACGACCTATTAAATTCAACATTAACACATGACTAGATCTCCTTTTTAACACATAGTTTTGGACCCTTAACATTAAAACAAACACTAAGGGTTTACATGAAATTTACTTTACCGGCTACTAACCCAGTTTAGACACTTGTAGTTGGTAGAGTGTACTTCGGCTAACGCGTGATCTTCACTTCACTTCACTGTGCTGCTAAGAAAATAGAAAACAACATAGCACTAAGAAATTCCAGCATACCTTGTCATCATTCATACCTTAGCTTTTTTGAAACTGCTAGAAGTTTTCACTGCAGAGACAGAAATTCCCCTTCATAGAAGGCTACACACCTTAACAGATAAATTATATCAAGATATAAGCCAACTTTCATTGAGATCCCCTATTTCTCTTATTTTTCCTTCAGTCTGCCTTTACCCACTCTTAGATAAGGGAAGGCTTGCTTGTCTAATCTAGCTATTCCCTTCAGTTTATTTGGTAAAGTCTCCTCATCATACTCTAATTCACCTTTCATCAAACATATTCTAGCAAGGTTATCTGCCAATGTATTTGTCTCCCTTTATATGTGTGATATTGATGCATTCAGATCTTTAACAAGATTTATTATTATTTCCATCTTTTTCTCATGTCTCCATAGTGTTATTTTTCTATTTACTAAATCAACCAGTAATATCGAGTCCACCTGAATTTGCAAATTTTTATAACCTAACTTTTTACAGACATATAATCCTTTGTTAAGTGCCTTAATTTCAGAGTGTAGCGCCGAGGAAGCTTTTCCTCCAAGAGTAAAAGCTTTCCTTATGTTGCCTTTTGAATCTCTTATTACACCTCCTCCACCTGCTATTCATGTGTCCCTATTAAAACTATCATCCGTATTCAGAGATACCTTTCCTTCCGGGGGCCTATTCCAACTTATACTTTTTACCCAATGATGCTTAATTATGTTTGTGGAGATATCCCATGTTTTCCTAACTTCTTTATCTAATTCCATGTTTTTTACCATGATAGGCTTTATGCAGGATATATTACTAATTTACTTTCTAATATCTTTTAAATTTTTTTCTAAATTCATCTTTATTCCCTCAAATCTGCTCCTATTTCTAGCGTTCCATAAGCACTAAATCACTACGTGTGGTAAGTTTTGATTTAGCTATTTTTTAGTGGGTGATCTTGAAGTTTCTCCTCCCCACGTTTTAATTTTCTTTATTAAACTTTTTTGTTGTTGCTTGATTGATTAAATACCTCCAGCTTTTTCCATATTCATGGTGCAATTTTTCCTTGCAAAAATAAATGATCCATAAACTCTATTGCTTCCAAACAGCAATCGCATCTAGATACCATTTTTATACATTTTCTTTGAACATTCGTGTCAACGGGTAAGGCATTCTCAAGAACTCTCCATGCCAAGGAGCACATTTTTCGCCGAATGTCTGCCTTCCAGACCCATTTAAAAAGTGAATTTTCTGGTTTTTTCTTTCTAATCAATTTTTTTACCGATTTAAGCAAAAAATTACCTTGCGGAGTAAGAGTCAATTTCTAGCCACTCTTTTGCATTTTTGAGTGAGACTCTATCTCCTTTTGCTTTGCCAGTGCTTTCCAATTATTCGAAACATTTTTTTAATATTATTTTCTTTATGACCTATATATTTTGCTCTCATATATTTTGCCCAAAGGTTATCGCATTCTTTTAACCTCCACCATCCTTTACAGTCCCAGGAAGCTGCCATGTCCTATAAGTTGATTATGCCTAGTCTTGCTTCCTCTTTTGGGTAGCAAATATCTTCCCATTTTTTCCAATGAAGCTTATGTCTCCCCTCTTTTTTACCCCATAAAAAATTTGTCATATCTATTTCTAGTTTTTTTGTGAATTTCTTGGGAGGGTAAATGACTGATAGAATGTATACCAGCGTGCTTTGAAGAACATGAGAGATTAATGTAATCCTCCCCTCAAATCCCAATAGCTCTTCTTTCCAACATGCTATATTTGTTCTCATTTTATCTTGTAAAGTTATTAAATAATTTTCTTTCAGTCTCCCCTTATATATAGTGTTGCTAAGATACGTTAATGCTCCTTTATGCTGAGAGAAGCCTGTAATATTATTAACTTTACTCGCCACTTTATCTATAGTTTTCTTTGCTAGCATAAACTGACACTTCTTTTTTGTTCACAATTTGTCATGTTTTTTCAAATATCTGTAGAAGATCCATAAGATTTCTCATAGATCTTCTACTTGCATTTGTGAAAATTATGAGATCATCAGCATAAAATTTCTATTCTTGGGTTGTTTCTTGGTTGCCTAAATGGAATTATCTTTCCTTCAGACATCCTTTTGTTTAAATTAAGTATTAGAAGTTCTAAATATATATCAAATAATAATGGAGACAATGGGTCTCATTGTCTTAAGCTTCTTTTAGGTTTAACATCCTATCCTAACTTTCCATTTACTATAATTTTTACCCAAACACTAGAGACACATCGATATATCATATCAATGCATAATTCAGAGAAGCCAAATTTCCTCATAGCAAAGCAGAGTATATCCCATTCTACCATATCAAATGCTTTAGATAAATCCAGCTTGACTACTAAATTATTCCCTCTTGTTTTAATTGTTATCTCTCTCATCATTTCCAATGCAAATCTTATGTTTTCAATCATTAGCCTGTTTTTGACAAATTCTATTTGTTCTTGAGATACTATAAATGGCAAAATATTACTTAGTTTGTTTTGTAAAATTTTTGCTAAAATCTTATAGATCGCATTGCATAAACTTATGGGTCTGAAATCCTCACATTTCTGCGGGGATTTATTTTTTGGAATTAGCACAATAAGTGAATTTTCCCATGCATTGGGGATATCCACCCCTACAAAGAAACTTGCAATTGCAAGAACAATATCATTTTTTATGATCTGCCAGCATACTAGAAAAAATAATTATTCCAGCCATCTGGTCCTGCAGCACTATCTTTTTCCAGGCTGAAGACCGCATTTTTAACCTCTTCCTCCTCAGGGATCTTCTCCATCATTTGATTTTGATCATTTGTAACAGTTACAACGATCTCTCTCATTAACGATTCCACTTCATGGTGAGGCTGTCCGCATAAGTGATTTTTAAAAAACTTCTCAAAGAGGATTCTTAATTTCTTATCTTCTTCCACCCATTTTCCTTCTTCATTTTTTATACCTTTAATTTTATTTTTTTGTGCTTTTATTTTTCTCAAATTATTAAAAAATTTTGTGTTTCTATCCCCATCTTTCAGCCATTTAATTTTTGTGCATTGTTTCCAATATATTTCTTCCATATGTAGTTTGAGTGTCAAGTTGCCTTTAGCCATACTGAGTTCTCTTCTAATTTCTTCGTTATTTGTAGTATCATATTCTAATTCAAGCTTAGCCACTTCCTCTTCTACCTATTTTATTTCTTGGTTTAAATTTCCAAAAATCTCTCTATTCCATGTTTTTATACATCTTTTTAGCCTATGTAATTTTGCCGTTAGAGTTTTCATAGGCTTCCCCATGGCTGGTTCTCTCCAAGACTCTTTTACCATTCTTTCTAAATCTGAGTCCTTAACCCACATATTTTGAAATTTAAAATTACCTTTTGTTTGGTGATTCTTATGTATTGTTATGAGCAAAGGGTTGTGGTCCGAACATGTCCTGTTTAAGTGCCTCAGTCCTGTGACCCCATGTGAGGCAATCCATTTGGCATTACACATGACCCTGTCCAACCTTGCCCAAATTTCTTCTCTTTTGCGCCAATTATTACACCAAGTATAACTTGAGCCTATATAATCCACTTCCATTAAATTTGTACTGGCATTTATATCATTAAAATGTGTCATCTCCACTATATCTGGGATTCTTCCTCCTTTCTTTTCCTGAGCACTTCTTATTACATTACAATTCCCTCCTATAATCCAAGGAATATTTTTAATTGCAATGCTTTGCATTTCCTTCCATAAATCTAATTTGGCTTTTTTATTATTTTTGGCATACACTGTCGATACTATTTCTTTTGTGTCTGTGTTAGTTTTAAAATTAACTATCTGTTCTGTATCTTTTAATATTATTATGTCCAAATGATTATGCCACATGAGCTAGAGTTTACTATTCAAGTTATAAAACACATTATTAAACCCTAGAATTTCATAATATTTAATTAGTTGATTCTTTTGGATCATAGGTTCTGCTATAATTAATAAAGAAATTATGTGTATTTTTATTAATTGTTTTAGCCTATTAATCGAAGGGTTATTAGACACCCCTCTTATATTCTAGTAGAGACACCTATCCATTAATTCATGTTTTTGCTTGAGATCTAGTTGTACATTTAGACTCATATGTCCTATTCAAATATTTATTCATTATTATTGGGGCCTTAGATGAGTTAGAAAAAGTATGCATTATTTCATTATATTTTTCCTTCTGCCTGAGAAGCATAGCCATTCTTTTTATGGCCTCCATGGCTTGGCCTCTAGTAAGCTTTTCCCAATCTTCCTCGTAAATTTCTAAATCATCCTTTATCTTTTCCATTTCCAATTTACCCTCCTCATTTTCTTCCTCCTTGCAAAGTGAAGGCCAGCTGAAGACATCTGCATCCTCTTCTTGGAAATCCAAGAGGTCTTCATCTATCCAGCTGTAATCCTCCAACTTTTCCTTTAAAACTCTTCTAGTTCTAAACCTCCTTCCCTTTTTCCTTCTAGCTTTCACCTCCTCCTAACCCTCCTCCTTTTTTTCCTCCCCTTCCCCTCCCTCAAAGCTCTCCTTTATTTTCCTTACTACTATGCCATCCTGTTCGTCAATCCTATATCTCTCCTCTTCTCTCCTACCCTCTCTTACCTCCTCACCTACGCTTTTCACTTGCCAATCCCCCCCCACCTTCCTCTAGCTCTTTCTGGGTCCTCTCTTCCTACCTAACCCATCTTTCCACCCAACTTCCTTTATGTTCTTGCCTCTTTCCCTTACCTTTCTCCTCTATTCCCACCTACACTCTCCTATTTCATGCCATAACCTTTTACAGCCTAGGTAGTATGGTGGTAAATTTTTGGGTATGACAGTTTGCCAAAAACCCTCATTCTACCCACCTTCTTCACTTCCTATCTAGATTCTACTCGGTAGTTGTGTAAGTAAGTTACACTCTACACACACATGGGCACTACTAAGCCTTGTCATGGAGGTTGTTGCTTCATCCAGAAGCAAAGGGTTGCCCAAGCAAGAAGATATATCATAGAGTGACTGCACATTATATAAAAATAGTGGTAGGTCGGCAAGGAGAACAATACTGGAGCCATGGGGGCTTCCTCAAGTGAAGTGAAGTTTGTTGTCCACTTTAGAACGCACATAGTGAATCCTTCAACATACCATAAGCCTTTTTTCCATAATCAATAGTAATCTTCCTACTTACCGCATTGCAGAAATACATATTTTGCGTCGAAGTCAGCAAACTTCACCCTTCGCATGAGCTTTAATGTGGAGATAAACTTCTGTAGCTCACTTGCACAAGGTGGGGCATGGGAAAACTTTCAGATAAGTGTATATTGAAATGGTTCCAGCAGCCTCTACACTTCTGCCATGGAGAAGATAATGATGGGACTCGCGTCTTAGCTTCTAAAAACACGTGAAGGAGGCATGGTCTCCTTAAATAATGAGGCAAATGATTTATTATTTTATAATAAATCCTTTTGCTCCATTTTGAGCTTGGAAGGAGCTTGAATTGAGTAGAAAAGGCGATTTTCTCTTCTAGAAAATTGGGTTTTCTCTCTCTAAAAGTTGAGAGCGACTATAGAAAAAACGCAAAGGAAAAAACCGAAAAAACTACTACAACTACTACTTCTTCTTCTTCTTCGTCTACTTCTTCTTCTTCTGCTGCTTCTTCTTATTCTTCTAATTCTTATTCTTATTCTTATTATTCTTCTTATTCTTCTTCTTCTACTTATTCATATGTTTCTTTTTCTTCTTTTTATTCCACTTCTTCTTCTGCTTTTTCTTCTTCTTTTTATTTTTCTTCTTCTTCTTTTTCTTATTTTTTTTTTCTTCTTCTTATTGTTCTTCATCTTGTTATTCTTCTTGTTCTTCTCATTCTTTCTTATTCTTCTCTTCTTCTTCTTCTTCTACTTATTTATTCTTATTCTTTCTTTTTTTTTTCTTCTTCTTCTTCTTCGTCTTCTTCTTATTCTTCTACTCCTTCTTGTTCTTCTTTTTCTTCTTCTACTTCTTCTACTTCATCTTCTTCTTTTTCTTCTTCTACTACTTCTTCTTCTTATTCATCTTTCTTTTCTTCTTATTCTTCTTATTCTTTCTTCTTCTTCATCTTCTTCTTTATTCTTATTCTTCTTCATTCTTCTTCTTCTTCTTCTTCTTTATTATTCTTCTACTTCTTCTTTCTTCTCTTTCTTCTTTTTCTTCTTCTTATTCATCTTTCTTTTCTTCTTATTCTTCTTATTCTTCTTTCTTCTTCTTCTTCTTCGTCTTCTTCTTTCTTCTCTTTCTTCTTCTTCTTCTTCTTCTTCTCTTCTTTCTTCTCTTTCTTCATCTTCTTCTTCTTTCTTCTCTTTCTTCTTCTTCTTCTTCTTCTTTCTTCTTCTTCTTCTTTAACTTCTTATTCTTCTTTTTTTTTCTTCCTCGTCTTCTTATTCTTCTTCTTCTTCTTCTTCTTCTACTTCTTCTTCTATTTCATCTTCCTTTTCTTCTTCGTCTTTTTTTTATTCTTCTTATACTTCTTCTTCTACTTCTTCTTTTTGTTCTATTTTTTGTCTTCTTCTTCTTCATTTTCTTTCTTTTCTTCTTCTTCTTCTTTCTTCTTTCTTCTACTACTTCTTTTTCTTTTTATTCTTCTTATTTTTCTTTCATCTCATTCTTTTTCATTTTCATATTTATCATCATCATCATCTTTCTTATTCTTATTCTTTTTTTTTCTTCTTATTCATCTTCTTCTCCTTCTTCTTCTTAGTTCTTCTTCTTGTTCTTCTTTCTTCATTTTCATCATATCATCATCATCTTCCTCTTTCTTATTCTTCTTTTTCATCATCATCATCTTCTTCTTCTTCTTTATAATAATAAAAATAATAATTATTATTATTATTATTCTTCTTGTTCTTTATTATTATTATTATTATTATTCTTCTTCTTATTTTTCTTCTTCTTTCTTCTTCTTCTTATTTATTCTTCTTATTTATTCTTCTTATTATTCATATATTTTTCATCTTCTTTCATCATCTTCTTCTTCTTTCTACTTTTTCTTCTTCTTTTCTTAATTATTATTATTATCATTATTATTATTCTTCTTCTTTCTTCTTTTTATTCTTTACTTTATACTTCTTCTTATTCTTCTATTTTCTTATACTTTTATCATCATCTTCTTCTTTCTTATTCTTTCTTCTTCTTCTTCTTATTTTTCTATTTCTTCTTTCTTTTTCTTCTTTTCTTCTTCTTTATCTTTCTTCTTCTTCTTCTTCTTCTTTTTCTTCTTTCTTCTTCTTATTATTCTTCTTCTTCTACTCTTCTTCCTTTTCTTCTAATTCATCTTCTTTGACTTCTTCTACTTTTTCTTTTTCAACTTATTCTTTATCTTCTTCTTCTTCGTCTTTTTTCTTCTTCTTCTTATTATGTTACTACTACTACTTCTTCTACTTCTTCCTCTTTTCTTTTATTACTACTATTACTACTAATACTACTACTACTACTACTACTTCTTCTTCTTCTTTTCTTCTTCTCCTTTTAACTCTTCTTCTTCTTCTTTTACTTATTCTTCATATTCTACTTCTTCTTCCTCTTCTTCTTTTTTTTCTTCTTGTTCTTCTTCTACTTTCTTCTTCTTTCTTTTTCTTCGTCTTTTTCTTTTTTTATTCTTATTTCTTCTTATTCTTTAATCTTCTTCTTCTTCTTCTTCAACTTCTTCTTCTTTGTTCTTCATCTTCATATTCTTCTACTACACTTCTTCTTCTTCTTCTTTTTCTTTTTCTTATTCTTCATCTTCTTCTTCAACGTCTTCTTCTTCATCATCATCATCTTCTTCATCTTTTTTGGCTTCTTCTTCTTCTTCTTCTTCTTCTTCTGCTTATACTACTACTTCTTCTTCTTTTTCTTCTTCTTATGGCTCTTCTGCTTATTTTTCTTCTTCTTCTTCAACTTCTTCTTCTATCTCTTCTTTTTTTTTCTTCTTCTTCTTTTACACTTCTTCTTCTTCTTCCCCTACTCTTATTCTTCTTCTTATTCTTTTTTCTCTTTGTCTTCTTCATCTTCTTCTTTTTTTCTTCTTCTTCTACTACTTCTTCTTCTTCTACTTCTACTTCTTCTTCTTGTCCTTCTTCTTCTTTTTATTCATCATCTACGTTTTTTACTTTTACTACTACTACTACTACTACTTTTTCTTCTTCTTCTTATTCTTCTTCTTCTTTTGCTTCTTCTTCTTCTGCTTTTTCTTCTTTTTTTTATTCTTATTCTTATTCTTCTCCTTCTTCTTCTTCTTCTTCTTCTTTTTCTTTTTCTTATGCTTCTTCAACTATTTCTTTTTCTTCTTCTTCTTCTTCTTCTTCTTTTTCTTATCATTCTTCTTCTTCTTCTTCTTCTTCTTCTTCTTCTTTTTCTTCTTCTTCTTCTTCTTGTTCTTCTTCTTCTTGTTCTTCTTATTCTTTCTTATTCTTTCTTCTTCTTCTTCTTCTTCTTCTTCGTCTTCGCCTACTTTTTGTCTTCCTCCTCTTCTTCGTCTTCTTCTTATTCTACTACTACTACTTCTTCTTCTTCTTTTTCTTCTTCAACTTCTTCTTTTTCTTTTTCTTCTTCAACTTATTCTTCCTTCTTATTATTATTATTATTCTTCTTCTTTTTCTTCTTCATTCTTCTTCTTCTTCTTCTTCTTGTTCTTCTTCATTCTTATTCTTCTTATTCTTCTTCTTTCTACTTCTTCTTATTTCTTCTATTTCTTCTACTACTTCTTTTTCTTTCTTATTCTTCTTCTTCAACTTCTTCTTCTTTATTATTATTATTATTATTATTATTATTATTATTATTCTTCTTCTTCTTATTTTTATTCTTTCTTCTTCTTTGTCTTCTTCTTCAGCTTCTTCTGCTTCATCATCATCTACTACTACTACTTCTTCTTTTTATTCTTCTTTATTATTATTATTATTCTTCTTCTTTCTTCTTCTTCCATCTTCTTTTCTTCTTCTTCTTCTTATTTCTTCTTCTTTCTTTTTCTTTCTTCTTCTTCTTGCTTTCTTCTTCTTCTTCTTCTTCTTGCTTCTTCTTCTTCTTCTTCGTTCTTCTTCTTGCTTCTTCTTCTTCTTTTTATTCTTGTTCTTTATTCTTCTTTCTTCTTCTTTTTCTTCTTCTACTTTGTCGTCTTCTTCTTCTTTCTTCTTCTTCTTTTTCTTCTTCTACTTTGTCGTCTTCTTCTTCTTTCTTCTTCTTCTTTTTCTTCTTCTACTTTCTTCTTTTTTTCTTCTCTTCTTTTCCTTCTTCTTGTTCTTCTCCTTTCTTCTCCTTCTCCTTTTTCTTCTTCTTCTTTATTTTTCTTTCTTCGTTTTCTTCTTCTTCTTCTTCTTCTTCTTCTTCTTCTTCTCTTCTTCTAATTCTTCTTCTTCTTTCTTCTACTTCTTATTTCTTGTTCTTATTCTTCTTCATATTCTTTTTTATTCTACTACTACTCTTCTTCTTTTTTCTTCTTATTTCTTCTTCTTATTATTCTTCTTCTGCTTCTGCTTATTCTTTATTCATCTTCTTCTTCTTTATTCTTCTTTCTTCTTCTTCTTCTTCTTCTTCTTCTTTTCTTCTTCTTCTTATTTCATCTCCTTTTTTCTTCCTCTTCTTCTTTTTCTTTTTCAACTTTCTTCTTCTTCTTCTTCTTCTTTTTCTTTCTTTTTCTTCTTCTTCTTCTTTTTCTTCTTCTTCTTCTTTCTTCTTTTTCTTCTTCTTTCTTTCTTTCTTCTTCTTCTTCTTCTATTTCTTCTTTTTCTATTATCTCTTCTTCTTTCTTATTATTATTATTATTATTATTATTATTCTTTCTTCTTCTTCTTCATCTTCTTCTTCTTTCTTCATCTTTTTCTTCTTCTCCTCATTCTTCTTCTTCTCCTTCTTTTTATTATTATTATTCTTCTTATCCTTCTTCTTCTTCTTCTTCACATTCTTATTTTTCTTCTTATTATCTTTCATCTTCTTCTTCTTCTCCAACTTCTTCTTCTCCAACTTCTTCTTCTCCAACTTCTTCTTCTCCTTTTTTTTAAAATTTGTTTTATTATAGTAAAAGCCCTCTCTTTTGGCGGAGGAATACCATTTTTACAAACTATAATCTACCCTTTCCCTTTTTACACCCATCCTTAAAACAGAAAACAAAGAAAACATCAAAATAAACTTTCAAGATATACAAATGCATTTTTAGTATTTGCACTTTGTTAGGTTTTGCTTAAATTCACTAAGTGAGTGGAGTTATTTCTGTGGTTGTATCAACCTGTCTTCTATGCTGAATGTATCTTTTCGTGTCTTGTATGCTGAAAGCATACCTTTCAAAGCTTCAATTTGGGACTAGAAGAATATCTTTTCAAGTCTTATATGCTGCCCGTCTCTGCACATTTAATTCCCGAGCTTTCTTCAATTACTTTGAGTCCTTCTCAGCACGTGTTGAGGTCGACCATTACCACAACTTGACACTTAGGATACAGACTCTATAAACTTTAACAGACTCGCCCAAGAAAAGGCTCTAAATACCGAATGATACCTATTTAACCACGACATACAGGGACCCCACAGTTTAACCTTACATCCTCTCTAAAACAGGAAACTAAATCCGCAAAGAGCTTCATCCAACATCAATCTCTTCATTTGGTTCTGCTCTTTAGGTTTTTCCATACTTTAAATCTGCCAAAAAAAGAAAATTCTGCAAATTTCAAGCATTCTCTTACCCTCTTGGATTGATTGCATGAGTGCCTCATTTCTTTCTCCTTTTATCCAGTTTCCATATTCTATTAGCCTTCCCTTTCCGTGTTCTCCTTTATAGGACAAAATTTTTACAGACATTGACCCCTCGCTCAAGTAAAACAAATATATTCAAAACCAAACAAAAAAATAGAAAATATAAATATCCATCCAGTAGATGTCCTCTTATTGGCTCTATTATTGATGTCTTCCACTTTGTATCTGTCAGCCAAAGAACAAAAACAAAGAAAACATAGTCCTATTCGTAAACTCCACTTATAAATGTTCCTTCTCCATGTCCGTTATTGTTGTTGCCTTCTTCTTGCTGTACCTGAACCTGTTAAACTACAAAACGCAAACTAGTACAATATATATAGATATGTATAACTGAACTTTTATTTATAACCACCCCTCAGGACCAGGACAGTCAACCCCTTTTAGTACCACGGTTTAAGCTATACTTTAACTATTCGAATATATGGATATTCCATCTTATCCATTTTTATTATACTTTTGAATTTGTTAGGGATCGTTTCCTCTACATATTCACCCTTTTTTTATTTTTTCCTTCTTTAGCCAGTTTATCTGCTAATGCATTTGCTTCCCTGTATATGTGTTTGATAAAAACATTTAAAGATAGTGCTAGCTGGCCGATCTCTTCTAACTCCTCTTCGTATTTCCATAATGTCTTTTTTTTATTTACCATATCTACCACAATTTTAGAATCTGAATGAATATCTGTATTTCTTAATCCTCTAGTATGACAGGCTTTCAAACCGTCTCTTAATGCTAAAATTTCTGCTTGGAGTGTAGAAGAGGCTTTATAACTCCTTGAAAATGCTAAGATGAGATGGCCTCTAGAATTTCTAATCGCTCCTCCTCCACCTGCTAAACCTATATTTCTATCAAAACTATCGTCTGCATTAAAGGAGAGCCTATCTAATGGAGGTTTTTCCCACTTAACTCCTATAATTTTTTGTGATCTTTTTTTAGAAACCGTAAGATTCCAAAATTTTAGAATATCATTATTTAGAAAATTAGTCTGTACTGTAATTGGGATAGCTTCTGAATTACTTATTATTTCTCTCTTTATAATTTTCCAGATATCTCCCACCCACATTCTCTTACCTTCATACCTACTATTATTCCTGGCCTTCCATATGCACCAAATAGCAATATGAGGTATGTTATTTTTAATCCATTTTGTAAAGAGTTTCGCGTATACGCTATATACCATTTTTGAAGTCTATTTCTAAGAGAGATGCATTTGTGCTTTATGCCCATTTCTTATTCTAATCTTTTCTAAATTTCTAAAGCTATCTTTCCTTGTGAGAATAGATGATCTATTGATTTAACTTCTTGAGAACAACATTCACACATAGAGGCAAATTGAATGCCTTTCTTTTTTATGTTTTCATCTATTGGAATGATGTTTGAGAGAACTTTCCATGTGTTAGTTTTAATTTTTTGAGAATTATCATTATTCCAGGTCTATTTAAATAGTGATTGCTCTTCCTTTCTACTTCTCACTTTATCTTTGATGGTTTTGAGCGAGAATTTTCCATCTATGCTCAGTGTCCATTTCTAGCCACTTTTAGTGAGCTTAGAATATTTTTCCACTATCCCCCTTTGTTTAAGCATTTGCGACCACAATTGTGAAGCTTTACTCTTTTTTCTTTTTGTGTTTGTATCCCCATTTTTGTAATATTTGGCCCTCATAAATTCTACCCATAAACTATTATTTTCTTTAAGCCTCCACCATCTTTTACAAGACCAAGCTTTGGCTAGGTAATTCAAGTATATACAACCCATCACTGCTTCATGTTTTTGAAAACAGAGATCTTTCCAATTTTTCCAGTGAAGCTTAATTTTACCTTTATGTACCCCCCATAGAAAGTGAGCCATTTCTTTTTCAATTCTTTTTTTATCAAGGGTTGGTAATTGAGTGATCATTAGGTTTTGCATGACTACGCTTTGAAGTACATGTGTGATTAAGGTTATCCTGCCGCTCATTGACAGCATTTCAACCCTCCATCCTGCAATTTTATTTTTGATCTTTTCAAGTAAGAATTCCAAGTATTCTGACTTAACTATTTTTTCATATAAAGGGCATCCAAGATATTGAATTGCTCCTTTTTTCTGAGAGAACCCTGTTATACTCTGTACTTTATGTCCTAAACTCATAGGGGCTTTTTTAGCTATCATAAATTGACACTTTTTGCTATTTATTTTTTGACCTGTTTCCTCCTCCATTACTTTCAACAAATTCATCAGGTTTTGAAGGTATTTAGCACTACTATTAGTGAAGATTACCACATCATCTGCATATGCCAGGCAACCCACCAGGGGGGTACCCTTTGGTTGACTGAAGGCACCTATTTCACCGGTGGATATTTTATCTTTAAGATTGACAATAAGGAGCTCTAAATAAATATTAAAGAGTGAGGGAGAAAGTGGATCACCTTGTCTTAGTCCTCTTACTGGCTTGATATCTCTTCCTAGTTCCTTGTTTACTAGAATTTTAATTTATAAGCTTGATATACATATGTATATCAAGTCTATCCAGGTCTCTGAGAAACCCATATTTCTCATAGTAAAACACAGAACATTCCATTCTACTCTATCAAAAGCTTTAGATAAATCTAATTTCATTAATACATTATGTCATCTAGTTTTTGTGCCTATTTCTTTGATCATTTCTTTAGCTAAGCAAATATTTTCCATTATTAGTCTATTTTTCATGAAGCCTGATTGTTCTTTCGAAATAATTTTAGGAAGGACAGAGGTTAGTATATTTTGCAATAATTTAGACAGAATTTTATAAATGGAGTTACATAGGCTTATAGGTCTGAAATCATCTGCCTTTTGTGGGTTGTCTATCTTGGGAATTAGCACCATGTATATGCTACTCCATTTCTTGCCGATTTCTGCTCTATTAAAAATCCAATAAATGGCATTGAGAAGATCAGATTTTATGATAAGCCGGCATTTTTGATAGAACTCATTGTTCCATCCATCTGGGCCCGGGGCACTATTTGGGTCCAGGCTGAAGGCAACCATTTTAAGTTCTTCTTCATCTGAGAATTTTATGAGGGCATCATTCTCTTCTCTGGTAATGTTACAGTCTATTTTGTGTATGATGTCAACACCTCTCAGGGTTGTAGCCCCTATAAATTGATTTTTAAAGTATTCATCAAAATGCTTTTTAATTTCTGTGTTATCATCTATCCAGCTATTATTGTTGTTTTTTGTACCTTTTATTCTTTGTTTCTAGATTCTTATTTTAGTTGCTCTTTGAAAAAATTTCGTGTTTTTATCTCCTTCTTTTAGCCATTTTATTTTAGATTTTTGTTTCCAAAAAACCTCCTCCACGAGGAGTTTTAATTTTAGTTCAGCTTGGGCTTTGCTAAGTGCTTTTCTACTATCTTTATTTGGTAATGTTTCATGTTCTATCTCTAACTTTTCAGCTCTTTTTTTTGTTTCTATTATATTTTTGTTAATATTACCAAATATATCTCTATTCCATATTTTTAGATGTTTTTTTTAATCTATTTAGTTTCGTATTCTAGATTTGAGCAGGATTTCCTAAAACTTCCAGAAACCAAGACACTTAAACCTTATTTATGAAGGTATGATGCAAACACCAAGCATTCTGAAATTTAAAAGGCTTACTCAAGAATTTAGACTGTTCTAAGGTAATTAACAATGGATTGTGGTCCGAGCATGTTCTACTTAAATGTCTCACAGCCATAGAACCATAACTTTCTATCCATTTCACATTGTATAGGACTCTATCTAGTCTTGCCCATATAGTGCCTTTATTTTTCTAGTTATTGCACCAGGTATATTGTGAGCCTAAAAAGTTAGCTTCCATCAAACTGACCTTTAATATAGCCTAATTGAAGTGCGAAATGGCTCTTGTGTTAGGGAGATTACCCGCTTTTTTCTCACTAGTTTTTCTTATTATGTTAAAATCTCCTCCTATTATCCAGAGTTTGTTCAAACTTGTTATTTTAGCCATATTATTCCAAAGCTCCTTTCTAACTTCTTTAGTATATTTAGCATAGACCATTGAGATTACTTCCTGTCGGGCATTATCTAGACTAAAATTGATTATTTGTTCCATCTCCTCCAATATGATTATATTTAATTTGTTTTTCAAGAATAACCAAAATTTACCATTATTATTAGAAAATGCATTCTCAAAGCCCAAGACTCCCTTGTAATATTCTATTTGAACCTTATTCACCATAGGTTCAGCAAGCATTATAAGAGAAGAATTATATAATTTTATCTTTTTTTTTAATTCTTTTTATTGTGGAAGGGTTTGCAATACCCCTAACATTCCAGTAAAAGAACCTAAACATTATAGTTAGATTTAGTCTGAGATCTAGTGGTGCACTTTGAATCATATGTTCTATTTAGGTGTTTTTTCATGTTTCTTGGCTTTTTTAAACCACCAATATTTTTTGTTTTATCTTCTCTCCACACCCTTCCTAGTTGTATAGCCATAATTTTTATTTCTTCCATGGCCCATTCCCTATTGCCCATTTTATTCTTGTATTTATCTATATCTATATCATCCTTAGTGTATTTTATGCATTCGTTTTCTTCCTCTCCCTTGTTTAAGTTTAAACTACTTCGAACCTCTATTTCCTCTTCCAAGCTATTAACTTCTTCCACTACCCATTTCCTACTCTCCTCCCTTCTATTTATGTTTTCAAACCTGCTACCCCAAATCCTTTTATTTATTTTTGCAATTTTCATAATTAAATAATGCCTTTTATTTTTATCCACTCCATCTACCTCTACCCTCTCTTCTATCCTAGGAGGGACATATTCTGCTAGTTCCAGGCTAGTTCCCTCATCACTTAGTTTCTGCTCAAGAGCCATGGTGTTTTTTATTCCATATTGAACTATTTCCTTCCCCTTCCCTGTTAAGTCTGTATACTACTTATCTTCTTCATGTTTTTTTTTAACAAAATAGTGTTCACAACCATGTCCAAGTTTCTTACAGTATGTGCAATAGTAAGAGAGGTTCTCTGGAATCAAATCTTACCAGAAACCATCTCCATTCTTAGAGCCTATCCATATTCGTTGAGGGATATGATTCAACAGATTGACTTCTATGCACAGCCAAGCAACACTCGGGCGAGAAAGAGTACCAGTGGCACCATCAAGAAGAAGGGGAGTGCCGACTACTTGTGTAATGTGGTAGAAAGCAAATTTATCAAACAAGTGAATGGGAAGCATGGGGAGGAGGAACCATACCAAGGCCAATGGGGATTCCTGCTTGGTTGAAAAGTCGGGCGTCCATCTGAAAGCTCGCATGGGGTAACCCATGATATACCAAACTTCTTTCAACCAGATTCTGTGGAAGTCCTCTTCTGTAAAGAGCTGCACGAGGATGTGCTTCGCATCCAAGACTCCTATTTTTATTAGGCCTTTGAGCTTCAAGGAAGCATAGAATGCCCTTAAATCTTCAACACGAGGATGCACATGTGAGAATTTTCCCACCAACATGTATTTGTGAGCTTCAGTGAGAGTAGCCATGTCTGTCGGGGAAAACACTATCGAGGGTTCCCTATTTTTTTTCCCGAAAACTCCTGAAGAAGATGATGAATGTAGCACGGTCTTTTTAAAATGTTGAGAAAATGATTTCATATTCATTAAGAAATCTGCTTGCTCCATTTTTTGCTTGAAAATGTCTTCTTCTTCCCTGAAAATTGATGTTTCTTTCTCTAAAAATCGTGTTTCTCTCTCTAGAACTTGAGAGTGGAAATTTTTTAAAAAAACAGCAAATGAAAATAATCTTTTCTTCTTTTCCTTCTTATTCTTATTCTTCTTCTTCTCCTTCTTCTTCTTCTTCTTCTTCTACTCCTCCTCCTCCTCCTTCTTCTACTACTTCTTCTACTTCTTCTTATTCTACTTGATCTTCTTCTTGTTTTCTTCTTATTATTCTTTTTCTTCTTCTGCATCTTCTTCTTGTTCTTCTTCATCATCATCATCATCATCATCATCTTCATCATCATCATCATCATCATCATCTTCTTCTTCTTCTTCTTCTTCTTCTGCTTCTTCTTCTTCTTCTTTATCTTATTATTATTATATATTATTATTATTATTCTTCTTCTTCTTCTTCTTAATCTTCTTTGTCTTCTTCTTCTTCGTCTTGGTCTTCTTCTTCTTCGTCTTGGTCTTCTTCTTCTTCGTCTTGGTCTTCTTCTTCTTCTTATTCTTCTTCTTGTGCTTCTACTTTTTCTTCTTGTTCTTCTCTTCTTCTTATACTACTGCTGCTGCTTCTTCTTCTTCTTCTTCTTCTGCTTCTTCATCTTTTGCTTCTTCTTCTTCTTCTTCTCCTGCTTCTTCTTCTTATTCTTATTTTTCTTCATCTTCTTCTTCTTCTTCTTCTGCTTCTTCATCTTCTTCTTATTCTTCTTCTTCTTTGGCTTCTTCATCATCATCTTCTTCTTCTTCTTCTTCTTCTTCTTCTTCTGCTTCTTCTTCTTCGTCTTCTTCTTCTTCTTTTGCTTCTTCTTTTTCTTCTTCTTCTTCTTCATCTACTTCTTCTTTTTTTGCTTCTTCTTCTAATGATTTTCTTTCTTCTTCTTCTTGTTCTACTACTTCTTCTTCTTCTTCAACTTATTATATTATTATTATTATTATTATTATTATTATTATTCTTCTTCTTCCTCTTCTACTACTACTTCTTCTTCTTTTTCTTTTACTTTTTTTTTCTTCTTCTTCTACTTCTACTACTACTTCTTCTTCTACTTCTTATGCATCCTATTCTTCTTCTTGGTGATGTGGTGTTGTTGTTTTTTTTTAAGTTTGTTTTATTATTAATAACCCTCTCTTTTGGCAGAGGAATACCATTTTTACAACCTACATCTACCCTTAGCCCTCTTACACCCATCTTAACCTTAAGCCTACTAGCTAACATATTGGATTTTAAATATCTTTATCAAATAAGTATTTATTCATTTTATAAAATAGATTTTAACTAGAATAAGCTGTAGGCTTTGTTCTACTTTTTCTGGCCACCTGATCGGGCTCTATTTTGACCCATCTTTTCTTTTAATTTTCTTGTATTGTTCGGCCGTATCATGAACTCATCATCTGTCTTCGCATCTTGCCCGTGTCCCAAGTCGTGTAATTCGCATCATTTATGAGTGTTTATCAACCGTCCTCCTTCTTCTTTTATATGCTCCAGTGGTTATGTCTGCAATATGTAAAGAAAACGAGCATGCCTATAGTATAACTTATCTACCTTATGCCCCTTGTCCCTTACTATGCTTTTACTTTTAGCAGAAACGTCTTCTTTGTATACATTTCATTCACTCTCATTTTCTTTGTCGCGCCTTTTAAATTGGAAATGCTCTGTCTTTTTCGGCTTTTAAGGAGCTGCAGCAAGGCCTAAGACTTTTTGCATAGCTCTTAATAAACTATGATAAAATTCACTTAAAAAATAAACCAGACTATAACAGATAACTCAATCATTGAACAACCTCCGAGCCCGTGTTGTTCTTCTTCTTCTACTTATGCCCCATGTTGTTGTTGTTGTTGTTCTTCTTCTTCTTCTTTATCTACTTATTGTTATTATTATTATTATTATTCTTCTTCTTTTTCATCTTTTGCTTATTCTACTTATTATTCTTCTTTTTCTTTTTCTACTTCTTCTTCTTGTTCTTCTGCTTCATCTTCTTTTTTTTTCTTCTTCTTATTCTTGTGCTTCTGGTAGTGCTCCATCTTCTTTTTCTTCTGCTTATTCTTCTACTCTTCTTCTTTTGCTTCTTCTTATTTTTATGTTTCTCATTCTTCTTTTCCTTTTTCTTCTTCTTCTTTGTTTTTTATTCATCTTATTCATCTTCTCCTTGTTCTTCTCATTCTTCATCTTCGTCTTCTTTATCATCATCATCTTCTTTTTCTTATATTTCTTCTTCTTCTTCTTCTTCTTCTTTTACTTCTTTTCATCATCATCATCATCATCATCATCTTCTTCTTCTTCTTCTTCTT